>LPNX010061205.1:125047-303857 GCA_001517045.1 Pseudotsuga menziesii
AGATTGGGTATTTATTGTTAGCTATGGAGAACTCCATCTCAAAAACTATACCAACCTTGCAGATACAAAACATGAAAAAATTAAATGTGAATGTGATTGTGAGGGGGATATAATACCTCATCTTCCTAAGACTCTATCCAGACGAACACATATTCTTATGAATCAACAATTCCTTTTCCTAGTTCATCAACGATAGAGTTGTTTTATATGAAAACATATGCGTAGGAAACTTTTGTGAAAGGGGTCATAAGTTCACTTATTTAATGAATTGCAACCTTTGGGAAGACAATTTCATTTTGGAAGCCCCCATTTATCCATTACACGACTTTATAGAGTCCCAAAATTGCAATTTTTCATTGTTGGAGTGACAATAAAAAATGACTAACATAAATGACTAATTCATATTATTCTAGCTAGTCATTTTTTATCCTGTGACTAAATTATTTGTTTATGTTAGTCATTTTTAACTATGTCACTTATTATCTAGTCATACTTGTTAACTGGTGACTAAATTAATCATTAATTTTAGTCATTTATAGTTGGGTTAATCAAAATTGTTCATATTTAGTAGTAAATCAGTTGAAAAACCTGTGGTGACTAGAATTTTTAGTCACGTAGTAGCTAATTCCTCATTTTGTACTAGTGATGGAATTACAAAATATACCCACATACAAGTAAACAAAAGAGGCAAGTATGCAAAGCCAAGAAGATAATTGTTAGAATAGTATACATTTTATAAACACACATGCATATATATACATAACCACAGGAGAGTGCTCATCTTTGACCATGACTCTAGCAAATTTCAATAAAGTAGATGAGATATCATTTTGAACTTATTATCACACAAACTAGATCCCTTTAGTGAAAAGGAACAAGGCTTTAAGCTGAATTGTAACTTAGAAGAGTTGTGAGTGTCACCTAAGCAACTACTTCCCTAACTTTAGGTTGGATAATCTAACACGTGAGGAAATTCCCTAAGAGCAACTAAGTTTTAAATATACTAGATGAAATTTCAGAATGACATAGGTTGCTAGATCAACTATGAGTAAATTCTTGCAGTAAACTGAGTTGATATTAAATAATGAAGCTCAGATCTATTTGTGATGATCTTTAGTAATGAAGATTCTAGAATAATGGGTTGAATATAGATTAATGTATATGAAATGCCCTCAAATTCCATATCCAATTCAATAAATGAAATTCTGTTATAAATTTGCAAATAATATAATTTTTCCAACCAGTGATTAAGGTTTCTAACAAAGAGAATATTAACCTTTAAATAGATGTGACATGAGGTACACACGAGGCTAAAACATAGGTTAGATCTAGAAACATCAAATACATATTAATCTGAAACTTTCAACCCAATAAGTTAGCCTTCAAATGACACATTTAATTATGTTTCTAAAGCAAGTTTTAGTACTGAATCAGAACATATTTATAAAGGTGATTTCCAACCATGAATCTACCATAGAATTTACTATTCCAGAGTTGGTTTTAATGCATGTAAGTTACAGAAAATTTCGTATCTATTAGTACAGTAAAAGAAAGATGAACTAATATTTTATAACGATGTAGAAGCCGTGACTATTGCCTACCAAATACAATTGAATAAAAACAACGAAGCATATATATGACACCAGCAGGAGGTAGGAGTAAGTACTTTATAATAAATTATTGAATAGATAACCACAATATCTTACTTCTGTTATGAAATTACAGCAGTCAATAACACTTCATAATAGATGAAAAATCAGCGAAAATAGTGCCAAATTACCATAGAAGATGTACCCCAAGGATTAGGGTAAGGGATATACCTCAAGAGGGTAAGAGAAGCCACTACATTAGTAAATTAGATATGGAAATAACTAACTAGATATGGTTTAGCCCTTATCAGCCCTCAAAATAGATGGCGGACCCACCTAAAACTTTTCAACAAATTTCCAACCCCCAAAGGGTCAATCCTAGGCCTTTTCCTTGCCTCTTTAGGTTTTCAAAGCTTGTTGATTTGATTGATGTACCATTTTTATCTTCTATACCAGATCTGAAAACTGCCCTAGATAACAGAAAACATGGCATATTTTTCAATAAAACCACAAGAAAGACATGCCCTTGGGAATTCACCAAGACACCTACTAGGGAACACTTTTCTATTGGAGCACAATTCCAAAATTCACGATATTTTTTTAAATGTGATTTCTACAATTTTAAGGTTTTCCAAATATTTTTCTTCGTATTTTTGAAATATGTGCAACAAAGTTTTGATCAAATTTAAGAAGGAAAGGAATTTAGTTAACCCTAGGGAAATAAGAGATCAAGGTTAATGTCCCTTTTCAATTTGGCTTTGAATATTTACCAATTAGATAAAATACTAATAACCCTATATAGATCAAAGTGGCCTTAGCCTAATTAAGGAAATCAATGAACTTATAGGCCCTACTATGGAGATCTCCTTCAAGAGGAAAGTCTCCTCAAATAATATTGACAAGATGCAAGTAAAGCCCTAACTTTTCTTGCTTAAGGTGCCCAATAACAACATCAAACAAGAAAATTAAAATATCTTACCAACATCGACTAAGAAAAGAGCAAGAGAATCCTTAGATCCTTAGTCGTGAGTTATAACAACCATTATTTGAATCAACCTTGAGAGATAGAAAAACCCTAAAAATTCATCATAGATTGTTCTTACCTACAAAATAAGTTTCCTTCTAAGATTGTACACCCATCAACATAGTAATCATCACTTTATGTAACTTCTCCTAGTGTATCAACGGTGTCTAGAACCTGTACAAACAACAAGAGTATAAATTCTAGGCAATGAAACGAAAGTGTGCCACGTATGAAATATATATAAAGACAACTTCCAAACAATGAAAACAAATCATATGTTAATGCACAATTTTTTTCCATTGGAATTCATGTGGGTATAAATTCTAGGCAATGAAACGAAAGTGTGCCACATATGAAATATATATAAAGACAACTTCTAAACAATGAAAACAAATTATATGTTAATGCACAATTTTTTCCATTCGAATTCATGTGTTTATTTTTCGATGTCAAGAAACCGAGTTGCTTGGTCCTAGAAAACATAATTATTTCTCTTAAAACACATGTTGGAAATATTAGAAACATGTGAAAAAATTACATTAAGAGAATTGTTTTTGAGTGGTAGACTGAGGAATGATAGCATGAAAAAAAACACCGCCTCTGATAACGAAAGGCACATTCTTCTATATGGTACAAGTCATTCTTCTAGATAAAGGAAATATAACTTTTTCAAGCTGGTATAAGGATTACAAATTCTATTTATGGGGAGTCATTGTTGAACATTGTGTGTAGTGCACAACAATTTGTATAACTTTCCATGTATATTCTATTGCACATAGGAAACTTGAATCATGGAGGATTTAACATGTGTTGGAATCCAAAACTACAATATGCACAAATTCCCATGTATCTAGAAAATTTGAGGCATGTAAGCTTCAATTGTTTGTTGGAATCTGAAACTACAAAATATGATTTCAAGGGGACTCCAGTACAAAATTTTGTCATGTCTTCAAGGCGATATAACTCCCGTGAAAAAGGGACCAAGGAGGGAATCTATTACTTCATCTTCTCATGCAAGTCATAGAATTTATTGGTGACAACATTGAACTATAAATATGAATACCTTTGATACTTACAATAATATCATTAGAAAAATCAACAAAGTCGACAACATTAGACATTATAATGCTCATTATCAAATGTTGGTGTAACCATGAATATTTGGCCGTGGAACAAAAATAGATCTTTATGAAGCCATAAACAAATCTAGTGGAACATTGAACATTAGTTTGTGGAACCATTAACAATACATGTGGGGGAATTAGCAAGTTGTACCGTAATTCATAAAGGAAAGTCTTAGGCATGCAATTTGTCCATACTAATAAAGATGTAGATATGGTTTTTGCATTTTCAGAAGGTTGCATGTTATTTTTCAATACTTCCTACATCAGCTGATATGTAATTCATAAAAGAAGTTCTTAGGCATGCAATTTGGTTAGACTAATAAAGACGTAGAGATGGTTTTCGCATTTTCAAATGGTTTCATGTTACATTGTCATATCCAATGGAAATTATAGGACTATTTTAATAATAAAATTGTGTAAGCGTGAACAATCCTCATAGGTTCTCAAACTATGTATGGAATGTCAAATCCAATGGTTTGAAGATAAAAGGTGACATTAAAAAATAATTGGACAAAACGCATTTAGTTACTATCATTGTAAGCATATAATCACTATTTGAAGTAATTGTGTTGAGAAAGCACATTTATACCACCCAGGTGGGGGCAGTGGTCGTACCTTCCATAAAAATAAAAAATAAGAATGCATGCATTAGTGTGCTGTGGCACAGTGATGAGAGTGAAGTGTTCCTTTGTCACATAAAAATAAAATAAAAAATTAATCATAAAAAAATGTATGCATCAGTGTGTTGTAACATAATGGTAAGAAGGATGTGTGTTTTAGTTTAGTGGTGAAAGGTTCATAGATTTGATCCCTCTCGGTGCTTTGTAGAAATGGAGTTAGATGGGTCTATAATGGTTGGTAATGCAATTTCCATATCTAACTTGTGGGTTAGATCTAGAACATATTTATTTGCAGTGTCTACACTTTGTATGTCGCTAATGATGGTTTGTTTTTGAAGAAATTAGAAAAATCAGATTCAACGTAGGGATGAAAAAATTTAAGTGTTGAGCTGCGACCTTATTTGAGGTATGAATATTTTCATGGTTGCAAGGAACTCGAGTATCGTCTGTTAGTACACAGCCCCATTCTAATAAGCCTCAATTGTTCTTGGAGGCCCCAATGAAATTAGCATTCATCCAACCATGTAGAGGAGAAATCAAATGAATAGGTGATCGTCCTTCAATGAGGGAATTGACCGATAGGATAGATTCAAGGACCTCAAAATGTTAGATTTTTGTGAGTATATTAAGTCTTGCAACTGGAATTCTATGACTGATTCTATCCATGCTTATTTTTTCTAATTCAGCCTTACTTTGCGACAAATGTTTTCCTTCAAAATTTGAATATTGTAATCCTTCCATAAAAACCGTATAATATAAGTAGGTTTCAATTCCCAAAGGGATACAAGGTTTGAAAATTTCTATCGAGTCTTCTTCCATTCGAGAAAAAAATACTTCACTTCATTTACGACAATCATGATTTGACTTAAGAACGTTTACCAAACACTCACATCCCTGTCTGGCAGAGGAACACTGAATTAGTAGGGAAGTATTGTCGTCTTCATTTGATTTGCATATTGAACAAAATGTAGGACTATGAATTCCTTTATTCACAGGGATTCTCCTAAAATAATTTTCCTCGTTGTTGTTAACCAAAAGAAATTTGCCACCTTTCCTCAAAATTTGGGATGACAAAGTTTTAACCAAACTCAGGTTTTTTTGGGATGTTTATTGCATTTAAAATGGATTTCAATCATTTTAACCATTTTAAATGCAACAAATAACAATAAACGACTCTTGCATTTTAACCAAACATTATGAAGGAACTTAACCATTTTGAATTCTCCAGATGACAGATGGTCACTATTATTTATAAAATCAATTTTTAAATGTGTAATCTGGAAGTATTTCATCTGTATTTAAATTTTAGAGCACGCATGAAGAAATCCAGAAATAAGTCATGCTATAAAAGAAGGTTAGTCTACCTGAATGTAATGCTCACCAAAACCATCACGATCTTCTTTTCCCATGTCCCCATATGTGTTAGCTCATTTGAACCAACTGCTGGAGGTGTAGAAAAATTGGTTGCAATACTCCATCCCACTTCATCACTGTTAAACATGTTAAACCAAATGACTAAATTCAGTGGTTAGTTTGCCAATGACATTATCCATTTAGTAGTTGATATTTAATATTCGTAAACCATTACAAAACTTCCTTGCTTTAAAATGGCTATCAACACCAAGGGAAAAGTAATTTTTCAAGAGTAACCTGCCACATTTGTATACATAGGATTTTGAAGGCAAACGACCATCCAACAATGCAGTATGGATGAACCCTGTATTGTGCCAACAAAAATTGACTGTTGGATTGACAAATGAACCTGTTAAAACAAGCATTATTCATTATCGCAAGCACGTCTCACCAAAATTTGTTTTCCAAAAGAAAGGGGTTCATTGTTTCAAAGGTTGTGAATCAATTCTCTAAGTCAATTCATTGTAGGAACATGAATTAGGATAACACAGTTTGTGTGCTTCTTTGAATATATCACATATTGAGTTAATATAAAATTCATGATACCTACCACACAAATAATTTGGAGTAACGGTTCCACAGTCGACAATGCCATCTTTCCATATCCATAGTGTACATATTGAGGCTCTCCGTCACCAGTGCTCCAAGTCAATCTCATCTGCAAGAGAATGGAAAAGTCAAGAATCATAACTAAAATTGGAAACATCGACTTCAATTTGCAATTGAGAATATAATAGGATGAATTAGAAATAAAATGAGAATATGGCGAGGTAATATTACATTGCACTAGTTTTCCTAAGATAGTGCATAATGACCTAGTTCTGAATAAAAATGGAAGAGTTAAGTTATGAAATTATTACTCAAGTCAACCAAAAAATGTTACAATCTACTATAGTGAATATCCTATCCTATCAACAGGAAACATTCATTCCATGTTTTCAATTCCTTTACCCAATTTAATAATTCCATGAACAGATGGATGTTAGGATACAATCAATTCACAGACTACTAAAGTCTCTATTTAATTTTTATTTCTTCAATTTTTTAAACATCAGAAATTAGCTTTTTTTTACCAACTCATGGCAACAAATGACCTTGAATCGAATGGCTGGACCAATGTTATCAAAAGAGGACCACCAATATTATCAGAACCAGATCAGTCAAGTCCAAAAATCTAAACTGGACCAGAACTAGAACTGGGAAAAAAACGGACAAAAAAACAGTCGACCAAAAAATACATCAAATATTTGAATTTTGAAAAAAACATATATAGTCATGTGGATCCATATAAATCCGAACCATTGTACACAAATATGCAAAGCTTCACATGTATATAGCAAGGATGCATATAACTAAAATAACATTGAGTACAATCCATATCTGACCTAAAATAGATAAAAAAGGGGCTCTAAATGGCCTCTAGAGTCCAAAAACATTCATGCTAAATATCTATTTTACTACCTTTATCCTACAAAATAATCTGTTTTCTATTAATATAGGACAAGCTATGTTCAAGTGACCATTAACCTCACAAATATAAGCACTGCTTACCACAGTAGATGAATAATCCACGCTTGAAAGATGAGCATAGAGAGGTTCCCTTGGATTTGCGAACTTTAATGATTTTGAGTTTGCAAGGATGTAGGGAAAGTCTAAACCACCATCGAAAAACATGATCCAATCTCACAAGGAAGTGTAGAGGAGAAATCAAATGAATAGGTGATCGCCCTTCAATGAGGGAATTGATCGATAGGATAGATTCAACGACCTAAAAAAAATTATCTTTTTGTGAGTATATTAAGTCTTGCGACTGGAATACTATGACGTATTCTACCAATGCTTATTTTTTCTAATCCACGCTTGCTCTGCGACATATTTTTTCCTTAAAAATTTGAGCATTGTAAGCCTTCGATATAAACCGTATAATATAAGTAGGTTTCAATTACCAAAGGGATACAAGGTTTGAGTATTTCTATAAAGACTTCTTCCATTCGATAAACAAATACTTCACTTCATTTACGACAATCATGCTTTGACTTGAGAACCTTTACTAAACACTCACATACCTGTCTGGTAGAGGAACAATGAATTAGTAGGGAAGTATTGTCGTCTTCATTTGATTTGCATCTTGAACAAAATGTAAGACTATGAATTCCTTTATTCTCAGGGATTCTCCTAAAAGAATTTTCCTCATTGTTGCTAACCAAAAGAAATTTGCCAGCTTTCCCCAAAATTTGGGATGACAAAGTTTTAACCAAACTCAGGTTTTTTTTGGATGTTTGTTGCATTTAAAATGGATTTCAATCATTTTAACCATTTTAAATGCAATAAACAACCAAAAACGACTCTTGCATTTTAACCAAACATTATGAAGGAACTTTCCCCTAGAGCTTAAAACATTAATAAGACTCATTTGCATCAAATTCTAGGCTTTACAATTTTTCTCTTATAATAACACCCTTAACTCCGCATCTGTATTTTTGCATTCTTTAAAGTTAACAGCCTAAGAGATGCTTGTCAAATTTCGAATTCTCCAGATGACAGATGGTCACTTAATTTATAAAATAAATTTTTAAATGTGTAATCTGGAAGTATTACATTTTTATTTAAATTTTAGAGCACACAGGAAGAAATCCAAAATTAAGTCATGCTATAAAAGAAGGTTAGTCGACCTGAATGTAATGCTCACCAAAACCATCACGCTCTACTTTTCCCATGTCCCTATATGTAATAAATGTTAGCTCATTTGAACCAACAGCTGGAGGTGTAGAAAAATTGGTTGCAATACTCCATTCCACCTCATCACTGTTAAACATGTTAAACCAAATGACTAAATTCAGTAGTTAGTTTTCAGATGACATTATCCATTTCGTAGTTGATATTTACTACTCCTAAACCATCACAAAACTTCCTTGCTTTAAAGTGGCTATCAACACCAAGGGAAAATAATTTTCAAGAGTAACCTGCCATATTTGTATACATACGATTTTGAAGAAAAAATACCATCCAACAATGAAGTATGGATGAACCCTGGATTGTTCCAGCCAAAATTGACTGCTGGATTGAAAAATGAACCTGTTAAAACAAGCATTATTCATTATCTCAAGCACGTCTCACCAAAATGTTTTTTCCAAAAGCAAGGGGTTCATTTTCAAAGGTTGTGAATCAATTCTCTAAGTCAATTCATTGTAGGAACATGAATTAGGATAACACAGTTCGCTGGCTTCTTTGAATATATCACATATTGATTCAATATAAAATTCATGATACCTACCACACAAATCATTTGGAGTAAACGTTTCCACAGTTGACAATGACAACTTTCCATCTCCATAGTGTACATATTGAGGCTTGCTGTCACCACTGATCCAAGTCAATCTCATCTCCAAGAGAATGGAAAAGTCAAGAATCAGAACTAAAATTGGAAACATCGACTTCAATTTGCAATTGAGAATAGTATAGGATGAAGTAGAAAGAAAATGAGAAGATAGAGAGGTAATGTTACATTTCACTAGTTTTCCTGCGAGGATAGTGCATAATGACCTAGTTTGGAATAAAAATAGAAGAGTTAAGTTATTAAATTATTATTCAAATAAACCAAAAGATGTTGCAATCTACTATAGTGAATATCCTATCCCATCAAAAGGAAACATTCATTCCATGTTTTCAATTCCTTTACCTAATTTAATAACTCCATGAATAGATGGATGTTAGCATACAATCAATTCACAAACTGCTGAAGTCTCTATTTAATTTTTATTTCTTAAATTTTTTAAACAGTAGAAATTATCTGTTTTTTACCAACTCATGGCAGCAAATGACCTTGAATTCAATGGCTGGACCAATGTTATCAAAACAGGACCACCAATATCAGAACCAAATCGGTCAAGTCCAAAATCTGAACTCGCACAGAACTGGGAAAAAAACGGACCAAAAAACTAGTCCACCAAAAAATACATCAAATATTTGAATTTTGAAAAAAACATATATAGTCATGTGCATTGATCTGGATCCAAACCATTATACAGAAATGCAAAGCTTCTGATGTATATAGCAAGGATGCATATAACTAAAATAGCATAGATTTCAATCCATATTTGGCCCAAAATAGATTAAATGGCCTCTAGAGTCCAAACACATTCATGATAAATATTTGTTTATCTACCTTTCTCCTATAAAATAATATATTTTCTATTAATATGGGACCAGCTGTGATCAAGTGACCATTAACCTCACAAATATGAACGCTGCTTACCACAGTTGATGAATCACAGATGAATAATCCATACTTGAAAGATGACCATAGAGCGGTGCCCTTGGATTTGCAAACTTTAATAATTGTGAGTTTGCAAGGATGTAGGGAAAGTCTAAACCACCATCGAAAAACATGATCCAATCTCATGGCTACCAAGGAAGTTTGGTATCTCACTCCTGTCTTTCTCTCTGGCCTACCTTATTTATGGCCTACCCTCCATCCATCGCCCATTTGATTCGGCTCACTAAACGGGTCAATATAGGTGGGCTCACTTAACTCAATGGAATCCCCCCCCTCGACTACCCCTCTCATAGATATATTTTGTTATTTAGCGCCCTACCTATCAGACCTCCCTTTTAGGAAGGACCGGCTCTGCTTCTCAGGAAATTCCTTCCTTCCTTTCATAGGACCCTTTCCCCTAGCAATCAACTAGCAGCTCAGTCAGGCATATCTCCATTAGCTTCAAAACCTTCCCCAAGAACAGTCTAGTAGCTTGGCTCAGGATTTCTTTATAAAACCCCTTTCCTTATAATAACTCTTCCAAGGCAAGGGTTTACCGGTTCCTGAGCATATATATATGGGGTTTACCAGCAAAGAAAGGGATCTATTTCGGCACATAAAAATCGAAAAGCATATTCAAGTTAATAGTTTCATGTTTCTCGATAGCTCCAGAGCATGAACCATCCTCTGAGAACGAATAAGAAATACACCCATAATTATCTAATCTAATTCAAACAGCCTGGCTGGGTAATTTAAGTGAAGTTTGTGGATACATTGTCGACGTGATAAACACATTGCAACAATGTAGACTACATAGCTGCGGTTGTGATGATGGGATCTGGCGCAACAATGTAGACTGTGTAGCTCCGGTTGTGCTGATGGGATTTGGCGCAATATCCATTGGACTCGCCATGGCCATATTCCCAAATGCTAAAAAAGGAAGCTGATTACATATATGCAAATGGACGAGTTTGTTTTACATAACCCATCCGTGATGAAAATTCAAAAGTTAAATTTCTCACACTCAACTAAAGTTTAAATTTCAAAAAAAATTGTGTTGTCCTGTTTTTAGTTAACAAGTGAAAAGGAGGTGTTTATCACAAAAAATAATATTAATATTTCTACGACGGAGAAGGGAACTCCTGTCACAAGGTGATAATATTTAGCATCATGGGCTTTTTATTTAGCTAATTTTTAAATATGCATGCATTGTATCTAATTAATATACATGTGCCGCATTTTCAAACCGCATGGTTTTTATTTTGTGGATTCTTTCATTTGTGAAAGTGAGTTTATTTATGGAATTGGATCATATTCAATTCTTATTAATCCAATTTTTAAATATACATGTGTTGTATATTCAAATTGCATGGTTTTTATTTTGTGGATTGTTTGACTTGTGTAAGTGATTTTATTTATGGAATTGAGGTCATCCAAGTTCTATGAAATTTTAGAAAAATAGATATCATCATTTACAACTTATCACATTTATGAATATTTTAAGATAATTGTAAGTCAACTCCATTCTATTTTAATATTATATAAATGGAAAATAGTATATTTTCTAGGTAGTGATAATAGGATTTTTCTTATCAAAAAATAGTTAGACTTGTTAGTACACACTTCTTTAGAAAAAGAAAATGATACTATCTAAGTTTTCATATCCATTGACTTTCTTTTAGTTGTTATGGCATGGATGAAAGAGATTGTAGTGTATTGAGCCATTTTGGTTTTGTCAATGACTGATTTAATATCATACCTCCCCAATGGGAGTATTTTGGTCCCTAAAATATTTCTAAGAGGGATGATGAAACAATTGTGGGATGACAATGACAAAGATAATGACTATGACATAAATGAACATTTAAGTGCCATTAGGATCAGTACCATTATGATCATTCAGTATCCAGAAGTATTACGACATGCATCATCATCGTGGACATCACTGTTGTGATCATCATATGCATCAATGCCATATGGTACATCAACATCATCTTGATCATTATCCTCATTATCATCATCATCGTCAACATTAAGTACATCATCAACAAAATCATCTTCATCATTGTCATTATGGTCACTCATATGCTATTAGTGTTCTTCATCACTCATCACGATTAGGATTCATGTCATGTACTTGTTAAGGTCATTTATATGTTGTTACAACCATTTCAATGATAATATGGTCATTTAGATGTTGTTACAGACATTTAGGTGCCACTAGAATCAATTAGGATCCAAAAGATCTACCACATGCATATTCATCATTGACATCGAGATCGTCATGATCATCATCATCCAATAAATCAACATCATTTTTGTCGTCCTAGTCATTATCAATATAATTGGAATAATAATAAGCAAGGAACTGTACTACCTCACAAGAATGGATGATATAGTCTTTTACTTATCAAATCATATCCATATGCTCCATCATAATTTTCATAATGCATCATCACCATGTTGTTAGGGCCAATGAGATGCCAGTAGGGTCTATCAAATGTTGTTGGGGACATTCAAATTCCATTACATCAATTTATGTGACATTAAGGTAATTTACCCATCATTAGGATTAATCAATATCCAAAAGTGCCATGATTATGATAATTTAGGTTCTACTATGATAAATCAAGATCCAAAAGTACTATTGCATGAATCATGATCATTAACGTTGATATCGTCGCCATCATAATCATTATCATTAGCAACATACATGAGTACATCAACATCAACATCATTGGCATCGTCATATAACATCATAATAATAGTCATTCATATCAACCTCATTGTTATCTTCATAATTATCATCATCAATATCCTTTCCATCATCCATCATCAACATGATCATCCACATCCTTTTACAGTGAATCCAGTTGCATTAGGGTCACTCAAATGTTATTAGGGGCAATTAAATGTCATTAGGGTCATCTAGGGGCTATTATGGTAAATTCAATGCATTAGGGTGAATTTTGTTTCCATTGTAAACAATCAATATCAAATAGTTATATAATCACCTACATCATCATTTGACATTGATATCATTGTTATCATCAGCATCCTACTAAACATTTTAGAAACTATCATTGTTGCTATTTATCATTTTCAATATGCATCATCATCATAAACAACATGTCGTTAAGCGCACTCTAATGTCGTTAAGGACCGTAGGATTCCACTAGGGTTATTTACAATTAATTAGGTTCTCTTAGTTTCCAAAATGGCCAATTTGGTGCTACTTATCTCAACATGCTTGGATTTATCCCTAACACAACATTGGAGTTTTTCTGACACTTTTTCTAGCACAATTTATTTTGAACTTTCTAGCTCTATACCTGGTCCTATGCTTGACCCTTTTCTTGGGGAAGTTCTTGGTGCAATACCTTTCAAAATTCCTGTCACAAGTCCTAGTGTTATGATTGGCTCTATACCTAGCACTATGCCTGGTGCAGTTCCTAGCACAATTCCTTCTGAAATTTCTAGCTATTTTCCTTTCACAAAGTTTGGCATTAATTTTAGAGCTATATCTAACACTATTTTGAATAGTTTTTCGAGCACAATTCTTGGCTTTAAACCTGGAAAATTTCCTTTTGAATTTTCTAGCATTATTCCATGCGCTATACCTTGCTCTATACTTGACGCTATGTTGGATGTTTTCTATGTGAAATTATTGAATCTATTCCTATCTCTATACCTGGTGCTATGCTTGGCCCTTTTCCTAGGGAAATTCTTGGCACAATACCTTCCAAAATTCCTATCGCAATTCATTGTGCTATGTCTATATCTATAGCTAGCTTTATACCTAACACTATGCCCAACGCAATTCCTAACACAATTTCTTCTGAAATTCCTGGCTATTTTCCTAGAAAAAATTTTGGTGTTAATGTTGGTGCTACATTTGACGTTATGTCGAATGTTTTTCGAAAACAATTCCTAGATCTAAACCTAGTTCAATTCCTAGCGCGGCTCCTTTCGAAATTTATGGCATTATTCTAGGTGTTATACCTAGCTCTATACCTAGCACTATGTTGGATGTTTTCTAGGCCCAATTCCTCACTCTATACTTGGCACTATATTGGATGTTTTTCCTACCAAAATTTATGGCACAATTCCTGTCACTAACCTTGGATCACTAGTACATGTGGACATTTTTCCCATGGACTTTGGTTGCTTTTGCAAGACTTGTGTGTTGCTATTTAAATGAAAACGACCCCTCTTTTTCATGGAAAAACTTTCGTCGATATAGAAACATTTTAAAACTTTGTCGCAATTGCGATGACTATGACATGTCACAATAGAAAAAAATGTTGGCACCTGTTGAGTTGAACTTATATTGCTCTTACGATGAGATGTTACGGAAATTGAGTTTTTTCAGAAAAAAATTAAAGTTGTTGTGACTAATATTTAGTCACTTTAGTGACACAATATCATTATATAGCATTGGTGTTGTGAGGGAATATGCGTTGCTTTAGCGACGAGAATCAACACATGTGCGTTGGTGTTGCAACGAACTGCTCGTTTCTATAGCGACAGAAGGACATTTTTTTTCAAAAATAAATAGACTTTTGCGACGGAATGTTTGTTACTTTATCGATGGGCATCAACAAATTTCCATGGGTATAGCAACGAACAATGCATCGATATGGTGACGTCCATCATGTTTAAAAAAAAAAAAATTGTTCGCGACGGCAATATTCGTTTGTGTACCGACGCCACGACGTCTGTGTAGTGAAGAGGTCGACGTTGCTAGAGCATTGAGAGGTAAGGTTTTTTTTTAGATAAGTGTTCATTGTGAAGTTTCCATCGATGTAACAATGCAGAGGCCATCTCTACAGTGACAGACATCAAATATTTAAAAAAAAAATTAATGAACTTTCTATAATAGCGATGAAAATGTTCGTCGCTAGAATAATAAGTTCATCACACATAATAGGTATGTTTGTCACATGTAATTTTTTTACCCTTACAAATTACCCTTCACCCTTATCAACTAGTGCTGTGTACTGCTCTCCACTTTTTTCCCCAAGTCCAAACTTATTGAAAACATGACGAAAGACACTAAAATTTGATGTCTCAAGCGAGAAAAGCATTGTAGGAGGTGAACATAAGACATCTTTGGAAGAGACCATTGCAAAAAGGGATCCAGAATTTCAGTCTGCCACACAACTATGTTCTGATCTATATAAAAATATAACTTCTGTTCAAGAGGAGTTGGCTTCCTTGCAATCTAAAAATGATGCCAATGAGAATGCTTTAGCTAGTCTTCAGGCAAGGCTAGATGCCATCTTTGAGGCACATGTTTAGGGTGGTGACGCACATAGAGTTTTGGAAGTTTTTAAGTGTGCTATGACATAGACAGGTGGGGTTATCACTACCTCAAAATATTCTACTGAGAAGCTACTCAAAGATCCTTTTCCCTCTCACGATCTTGACCATCAACTTGCTTCTTAGTTTACAGAAAGATCAATGGAAGAAGAGGAATATATATCTCTCTATGATGCTAAATTTCAAATTGATGTTACTGAGCCTAAGCTGGAAATCCTTGTCTCTGGAGTTGTTACTCTTCTAGAATTTATTGCCAAAAAATATCGAAGTTCCCAGAAGCTCCCAGACTCAAAAGTGCTTGAGCTCAATACCATCTTTGATAAGTTTACAAAATATCTAAATCATCTTTTGCATCGTAAAGTGGATATCATACAGCTTCTTACCACGATATTTTTTGTATTGACCTAGCTTTCTGAAATTTGTGTTCCTTCTTTTGGAGAATATGATGTTCAGAATGAAGCAAATGGAGATTCCAGATACACTTGGAACTACTTTACACTTTTCATCTTAATCAAAATTTTCATCTTGACAAAGATACAGATGCTATCTTTCATCATTTCCAAAGTGGGGCCAACTTGGTGAAGAATGATGAAAAGTAGTTCATAGGATTATTCTACATAGCTATCAAGGATGCCAGTGTCTCTAACATGGAGGATTTAAAAAATGAATTTAGTGTAAAACTTCTACACATTTGTAAAATATTTCGTGAAAACTTTCTGACAAATATGTATGGAGGAATGGTTGAAATTGCTGCAATGCCTCCTTTCACATGACAAGAATATCACCAAGAAATCCTATCTGATATTTCTTTTACTATAGAATAAGAGTTAGGACATAGTTACGAGAGTGGTTGTGTCTTGTTAAGGGATTTGAAGCTTGTTATTTCCTAGATAGGAGCAAAGAATTGGACACCTATAGATATGAAACGTGTTTCCATGAAGGTGGATATCCTTCGTAGGAACATGGTTTGTGCTGTTAAGACAAGGTGTGTTTCTATGCCTAGTGCCAACAAGGTGCTTATGAATTTTGAATCTTAAGAA
This sequence comes from Pseudotsuga menziesii, assembly GCA_001517045.1. Classification (NCBI taxonomy): domain Eukaryota; kingdom Viridiplantae; phylum Streptophyta; class Pinopsida; order Pinales; family Pinaceae; genus Pseudotsuga; species Pseudotsuga menziesii. Next base: position 141,435 of record LPNX010061205.1, read on the forward strand.
GAAGTAGGAGATTGTCTAATAGAATTGGGTGATCTCTTCATTGAGTTGCAGGACACTAACTTGGAGCTTGCAGATCTATATGAATCTACATTAAATGATAGAAGTGTAATCCTAGATCAATACTAGAAAGCATCTTGGAAAGAAGAGTAAAAAATCATGATTTTTGGCACTCTAAATTTTAGGACTTCTTAGTGGAATTACCTGACAGATGACATGATCATGTTAAAAATTTGCTTTGGTGCAACACTACACAATTTTTTGGGAATAACAATGTACAAAAATTGCACCTAGAGGCAGTTTTAGTACTTGCTGAATTGAAACATCAACTGTTTGTATGTGGTTGTAAATGTTCTATATGTTTTTGGTGATGTGTTCTACAGAAGCTGATGGAATTTGTGAAATTTTCAATGAACTTGTGTGATAGACACACTCATTTAAGGGAAGAAGAGGTTCCTTTGAGTATTAACATGTCTTTAACAAAATGGTATGCGGAAGGATTTTTTCATTGCCATTCCACCTTTTGAAAGATACCATGATGGTGTGCTGTTAGATTTTTTATCATGAAGCTAGCATAACATTAGGATCTTTAACTGAGAGAATAACAAGCACAACAATAAAACACAAGAGACAATGAACACAGTGTTTATCCTCGGGGAAACCATAAAAGGTGAAAACCACGCAACTTTCTCAGAGATAGAATCAACACCAAAAGTAAAACCGAAAAATAGTAAGATGATCTCCGACAGCAGCAATATTTCTCTCTCACACTGAGAGAGCTTCTCCTCTCTCACTCATGTGCCCCAATGAGTGAGTGTGTGTGTATGAGTATGATAAATAGAGAGGTTCTCACTCTCTATTTATATTCTTTCATTTACTTGGAACCCTCTCCAACATGTTGGCCTCACTTAACAATTACTTACTAGAGACGACATCTCTAGGAGTGTCTAATAACCCTAGTGACCCACCACTTGTGGGGACTTTTCCTCCTTCGACCAATAGGAGGATAACACAATATTGGGGGCTATTGCCCTGACTTGCAATGACTCACCTAGGGTCGACCTCACTAGGATAGTCTAATAACCCAAGGGCCCCACAACTATGGGGACTTTAACCCTTGACCAATAGGAGGGTTACCCACAATGACTTGATATGACTTTCTCATTATAGAAACTTCCTAGAATAAACATCGGGGTATGACATGACTCAAATACATTACAATACATCCTGAAATAAACATCAGGTTACAATACATAAGAAATACAGATGAATACATTCCAAAGTTACAAATACATCAACACTCCCTCTTAACTAGGAAGGTATTCTCTCAATACAATATATTAGAAAAATTCTTCTTCGCTGTATCATATGGATCATCATCAAGTCATATTTGTCTTCAAATCATCTTCATATTCAATTCATCTTTATTTTCAAGTCATATTTTTCCTCAAGTCATCGTCATCTTCGGATCTGGATCATCACTCAATCTGGATCATCACTAGATCTGGATCACCATTGGACATCATCACTGGATCTGGATCGTCACTTGATCTAGATCATCACTGCTGGATCATCATCACTGGATCTGGATCATCATCATTCAACCTGGATCATCACTGGGTCATCATCACGGGTGCTATCTCTTGATTCAAAACCTGTACAGAGCCAGTCCTTTTTCATATTGGATGTATCATCATAGAGCTAGTCCTTTTTCATACTAGATTAGGCATCATAGAGCTGGTCCTTTTTCATACCAGATGTGGTAGCTATTCAGAGCTAGTCCTTTTTCATACCAGATGAGGCATCACAAAGATGGTCCTTTTTCATACCAGATGAGGCATCACAAAGATGGTCCTTTTTCATACCAGATGAGGCATCACAGAGCTAGGCCTTTTTCATACCAGATGTGGCAGCTACTCAGAGCTAGTCTTTTTTCATACTAGATGAGTCTTCACAGAGTTGGTCCTTTTTCATACTAGATGTGGAACTTACACAGAGCTAGTCCTTTTTCATACTAGATGTGTCTTCACGGAGCCAATCCTTTTTCATGCTGGATGTGACATCCACATAGAGTGAGTCCTTTTTCATGCTAGATGTGTCTTCACAAAGCCAACCCTTTTTCATGCTGGATGTGTCATCCAAACAGAGCTAGTCCTTTTTCATACTAGATGTGTCTTCACAGAGACAACCCTTTTCCATGCTGGATGTGGCATCCACATAGAGCTAGTCCTTTTTCATACTAGATGTGTCATCACAGAGCCAGCCCTTTTTCATGTTGGATGTGGCATCATCACATACATCTGACAATGGAAGGAATCAATCCTCTCACCATGTCACAGTTCTTACATCCGACCATGGAAGGAACCAATCCTCTCACCATGTCGAAAGGGAATAACACTTACATTTGACCATGGAAGGAACCAATCCTCTCACCATGTCAGAAAGGCACACAAAATCATCACTTCCCTTTGGAGGGAAACTCGATTTGGAGAACACCAAGATTCTCCCTGAAGTATTGAAACTTCACTCTAGCCATTTCTAGCATAGAATCACATCAGGGCTGATTACGTCTAAGGATAAACTACAAGATTTTCCAGGACCAATTACATCTGAGGATAACCTACAGGACCGTTTACGTCTGAGCAACCTACGAGATTCGCTAGGATTTATGCTCAGACAACCTGTCTCCCAGCTATGCTAGAACTACCTCTTTCGAGAGATCTCGATCTGTATCACAAACTAGAGCTTCACTGCTCCTCTCTACATCATACCAAAAATGCAAGTTAGATCAATCAAATCAGATAGTAGTTTTCAAAAGAAAAATACTACCTGCCGAAGAGCAAGTGGCAACATCTTTTTCCTTGGCTGTACTCAGCACCATGCAAGACTCCATCTTGCCAACCAAGAGATCACACATGATCTCACACTGAAGAAGCACCCCAAAGTGCTCTTCCTATCAATGGAACTGCCCAATATGAATCCATATAACCTTCCACGTTAATCTTCTGATTCGTATCATACTTGCATCCATCAAGTGAACATGTCTCAATGTTTTCACAACAAAGCAAGTATCTAGTCTCGTATCCGTCAGGTACATCAAGGAACAAATCATCTGAAAATACATCGTGGCATCAACTGACTCTAATGAAGCAACACTCAATAGCTTCAGGTTCGATGCCATAGGTCTGGTCATGCATTCTATCATCCTGAACCTCTTTAGGATCTCTACTACATACTTCCCTTGTCCACACCTCCATGCTTAGAATGTAGTGAATCGACACATAATAGGAGCATCACTAGTCTTCTACCTTCAACCTTGAAGCAAAGGTTGGAATCCACTTTAATCTTAGTAAAGGCTAGAGTCATCAATAATCTATCCATCCTGTCATACCATGTCAAACCTTAGGATCTTCTGCAGTCACTCCCTCTATCTTCCGTACTCTATGCACTGAAACATTCTATACCGGAGTGACAAGTAGCTTCCTATGCTACTAATCTTCTATGTATCCATCTAGGATCACTGGATACCAATATCCTCTATCTTGAACATTTTCAAAATTTCCTCTTGCACCCATTTGTGAGCTTGTCATCCTTTATCCACCTTGTAGCAAAGTTTCAGATCTTCATCAAGCTCCTCATGTATATGTTATCCCATGAGTGTCTTCTGAGCATGTACAAGGCCTTCTTTCATTTGTACACATGATTCTTCCTTTCATGTGTCTTCACTTGCAATGGCTGCAAATGCCTCTCCGTAGTCTATGCCTACTTTTCATGAGAAGCCTCTTGCTACAAATCTTGCCTTGTATCCCACGATGTTTCCATCTACTGCATGATGGAACTACGAACTTTCGTTCATGTATCGATACTGCATCCTAGACATCATTCTTCCTGAACTGATCTTCCATTTGTTCTTGGAAGGTTCTGCATCAATGATGTCGCTACATTCGTCATAATATTTTTCATTTTGAAATGTTGTCACTTGTTCTTCGGAACAAGTCTCATCCTTCTTTTCTTGTAGCCGATTATGTATGCGGTTTTTCCTACAAGTCTAATGCATTTGTATGGTTAGAAACATTTCATAAGGAATGTTCATACTGGAAAATTCTTCTGCATAAATATATGATCATGCAACTACTTTATCCAATACAACATTCATCCATATCTCACGAAAATTTTTCTAGATGCCTTCCATCTCTACCAGGACAACATTGATATTGTGCACTAATCCAATATGTCTGCAAAGAGGTTTCATTCTAGATAAGTAGCAATGGAGATTTGTATAGCACCATGAGCTACTTACCCATCACATGCATATTAGAAGTATACTGTCATTAATGCAAACATCCTATCATGCATAATACATCAACTAAATATAATCAAATGTATAACAAAACAATATCATGAAATGACAATTGAATACTTATCTTTATTTGTTTCGTGGGTAGACTCCTTCTTGAGCCTTCAGCTTCATTGTCTTCTTCATTCATAATATCATCGTTTCTTATCCAAATGCTAAGGTGGATAAGAGATTTTTCAAGAGTTGAGTTCTTCATATTCCTCATTGCTTGAGGGATCTTCTTTGGATGGTGAGAGCTTGATCTTCAATTGCTCACATCTTCTCTTCTCTTCTTATGATTTGATCTTCTTCTTCTTCCCAGAGTCTATTGAAAGTAATGACTTCCTTCTGGCACACATTCCTTGAATGAATGAATCCCATGATCCTGGGAGGCCATTCAAGGTGGCTATCACCACTTCTGCATTCTTCACTTCTTCTTTTACTACTTCAAGTTGTTCTTTGATTTGAGAGACCCTTATGACGGCATGGTCTCTGCATTTTGGATCTTCACATTCTCCAACTGGTTTCTTAAGGTCATCTTCTGATGTATGTTCTTCCCTTCAAATAGCTTAGTTAAGGAATCAAACATCTTCGGTGTCTTTAAGGAAGACACTTGTAGTACAAGTTGATTCGTGACTAAATCATCAATGATCTTCTTGGCCTTGACCAAGTTCTTCTTGTGTAAGGCTTCTAGCCTCATCTCCCTGTGGAACTGGAACCTCTCTACTCATGTAAGTGTCCCATTCATTTTCTTCAGAGAGATCATATACTTCGATGCTAGGAAGTTGTCAACTTCACCAAGCTTATCATCAAGCTGACGTGATAGATCACTTTGAAATGAGAACCTCAAATGAAAATAGAAAAGGATTAGATCTTACCGATTTGAGGTGTCTGTCCTGCTTTCGGAGCTGGCTGATCTAGGGTTTGTCATAGAAACCCTAATTTTAAAAACTTGGAATATTTCAGATCTGATTAGATAGACATATAGATCTCTTCAAATAGAGTTTTCTAATGTACTTCTTTTCTGAAAACAGTGGGGGGGGAGTTCCTAGAACAGGAAGCCCTAGTTTTCCAATTTCTTAGGCAGAAATTCCTGACACTATTTTTATGATATCTCTGAAATTACTGCTCATCTATGTCTCAAGTTCCACTTTGAGGTAACCTCTTATGTCCCTGATCCAACACCATAGGTTTCATCAGAATTGGGTTTACCAATTGATATTTATGATCCTTTTCCCAAGGTGACCTGTTACAGGACTCTTCATAACAACGAAGTTGTACGGACTTCCACATGTCACTAGTTCATATTCTAAGTCTAAAATTTGGACCACAAAAATTAAATTCTGTGCCCTTTATGGAACATCTTCAGGAATTCCATTTGGATCTTTGTAGGCCAAGATATTTCAATTCTCCCCAAGTGTCCTGTTTAGGGATGAAATCTAGAATAGGATGGAACCCTAACTTGGAGGGATCATATCTCCCAGAATATAGTGAATCTGAGGTGGAAGTTTGGATACAGGTTTCATAAGAATTTTATCTTCAGTCCCTACAATTTTCAGCACCTGATACTTTGCCAATCTCGGGATATAGCGAATGTATCAAAACGTAGCAGTTTTAGTATTTAGGGTTTTTCTAGCTCGGGGTCAAACTAGGGTTTGACTTTCCTGGAGTTTTACCCAACCAAATTTCTTGATCCAGGTATCTAAACTTCGATTTTGATGAGGAGAACAATACTATTCTAGGCTCATTCAAAAATTCCTCTTCTATAGAAAGCCCTAATTTCTGCATCGAAAACTGAAAATGCTCGGAATCGAATTTTGCTTCGACAAGAAGATGCGCCCCTCAAAGGAGAGTCAACCTAGCATACTTTTGCTGATGTATTATGGAGAGAGACCCAAAAATTAAGAATCCCTAGCTTCTGCAGCTGCACAATGTCTTCTTCTTAGGTTAGCTTTGATACAATGTTAGATTTTTATCATTAAGCTAGCATAACATTAGGATCTTCAACTAAGAGAATAACAAGCACAACAATAAAAAACAAAAGACAATGAACAAAGTGTTTATCCTCAGGGAAACCATAAATGGTGAAAACCCAGCAACTTCCTCATAGATAGAATTAGTACCAAAATTAAAACCGGAAAACAGTAAGATGATCTCCGACAGCAGTAGTCTCTCTCTCTCACACTGAGATAGCTTCTCCTCTCTCACTCGTGCGCCCCAATGAGTGAGTGTGTGTGTATGAGTATGATAAATAGAGAGTCTCTCACTCTCTATTTAGATTCTTCCATTCACTTGGAACTGTCTCCAACATGTCGGGCTTACTTAACAATTACTTACTAGAGCCGACATCTCTAGGAGTGTCTAATAACCCTAGTGCACCACCCCTTGTGGGGACTTTGCCTCCTCCAACCAATAGGAGGGTAACACAATGGTGTGGAATATTGCCCCGAATTACAATGACTCACCTAGGGTTGAAATCACTATGATAGTCTAATAACCCAAGGGCCCCACAACTATGGGGACTTTAACCCTTGACCAATAGGAGGGTTACCCACAATGACTTGACATGACTTTCTCATTATANACCGGAATAAACATCAGGGTATGACATGAATGAAATACATTACAATACATCTCAGAATAAACATCGGGTTACAATACATAAGAAATATGGATGAATACATTCTGAAGTTACAAATACATCAACATGTGCATCTCCACACACTAAATCTAGTTGCAGTGCATTATTGTAAAGTAAGATGTCAAGCTTGTGGGTATTGTTGGGAACTCTATATGCCAGTTAATTAAATCCAACATATAGAATGTTCAATATAAATTGTCAACCCAGGGAAGTCTTTTTATTGCAAAGATAATTCACACTATCTATGCTTAAACACTAAGTAGTTGATGTTGTTGAATGAACTATCCTACCTATCTGTTCAGCCCAAATCTTCCCATGATTAATCTAATCTGAATTACCTTCCTAAGAATGCATAATGTAATTACCTTCCTATAATATCAATCTAGAAATGAACGATTCAACAAATAAACATCTAGACTTACTTTTGCAGAAATTTAAATCCTAATTTACCAGGCCATATGAATACCCATTATAACTATATCAATTCAACTTAATCTAAGAATAAGAAATGTAGAAATTGAACTCAACAATTATAAATGTAAATGGACTGAATTAGCAAAACTCAAGAAAGAAAACAATTGAAAGAAACTAGGGATGAGCTTGGCTGTTACATCTATCACACATTTGCATAATGGAAATTAACCTACACAGTCGACTGTCACACCACTCTGTTGTAGCTTAAAAAAAATGAAATTATTGATCATTCAAGGAAACAAACAATGAATCATTACTGTTGCAGCTATTATAAAAGAATGTGTCTACTATAACATCAAATCCACATGACCGAAAATATAAATACCTAATTAAATCAGCAATATCTGTGGCAAGGCAGGCCTAGCCTTCGAACAAAGACATCAGAGACTAACACAAGTTAAAACATAGAGATCTGAAGAATCATGCTCCTTGTATTAGATGATAGAATGAAAGTATAGTCTTTGTCACAAGTTATACAATATGATCAATTATTTTCCAACCCTTGGCATTGAATAGTTCCTAATATTTATACATCAATATTGATAACTTCAACCCACTAATATCAGGCAGCCATGAAGATCTACGAAATTCAAAATGCCCTATTACAATGCACTATTACAGCCGGGGGCAAAACAGAAGCAGGGAATATTGGAAATATGTTGCTCGAGATGATGATGAAGTAACATAACCCATTTAAGAGATACTCTATCACTTGCAACTACCCTTGATCATTGGCGCACTGGTGAGGTTAAGTCTGTTGCATTCGTGCCTGTTGTAGCCTGTGTGGGATGAGGACTTTTGACTGTGTTTCACATGTAGAGATGGATCAATGGGAAATATATGGCAATGAATGTTGACTTCTTATGGAAACCACTCGGCCTACTACCCCTGTATTCTTGACATCTTGAACTATCTTCATAAAATTTCAATTTGTTAGCATAATCCAAGAGGCAAAGCCCTAATTATAACAATCATAAGTATTAATAAGATAAAACAATAAGTAATCATACCTATAAATATTCAGGTTTCAAATTAAGGAAGAACATCTATTTGGCGCATAAAATGGGATAAGATAAGGAAAAAGGGTATAGTGAATGTGGTAAAAAAGGGGTCATTTTCGGGCCCAACATCTCCCCCCAACTGTCCTATTGCATGTTCCTATGTAACAATCTCCATTAGTTTGAATCTAAATCTATCATTGTACTTCATTCATGGATAGAGGAAAAGTTATAAGGGAGTTCAGGTGATCCCTGTTCTTCTAGAAATCCATTATAGGCGGCCCAATATCTCCAACATTGCTTCTCCTCTTCCTTTGTCAAACACAAATCTTCCCTGTATGGATTTGCTGTCCACTAGATAAGAGAAAATTTGAACTTGAGTCCCAGCCAATTAGATCCAAAATTCCTTATACATTCTAGATACCCCTCAACCATTGAAAGAGCATGTTTAAATTTCCTAAAACAGTAAGGGTCCCTATTCTGCAATGATAAAGGAGAAACCAACCATCTATGTTTACTGCCTTCCAAATCTGATTGTTGCTGCATGGAAATTTGGCTAACACAATTAGATATGATCCATTATTGAATTTCAACCATCTGCTGGGTCTTGATGGAATATGTAAACCTTTTCTATTGCAGAGCAAGGAGAAGGCGAGGATATTGAGGCTCACTCTGAATCCAAAGGTTAGTGTTAGCCTCATTATGAGAAAAGGTATGGAAATATCTCTTCCAGTGCACATGATTGTTAACAAAGGAGTCAAAAGCCCTTAGCTGAACATCTCCTAGGTAAGGGGTAGGGTTCGAATGGTAGTCTAAGGGGAAATCCATTTCATGTAAATAAAGTTCACATAGAAGGTTCTGCTCAACGAAATTAATTTCCTTAAATGTTTCCAAAAACTGGGCTGAGGTTGCCATTTCATAGGGTCTCCCCTCTTTTATTGCTTTAAATTTAAACCAAATAATTTGTTCAAACAAAAACACAGGGTAAGAAGGAGATGGTGCTCTGGTGCTTAACAGTTCTTGGGAAAGAGTATACAGCTGGTCCTTCTCCTCCTACATAGATTTGAACTTTTTCAGTTCCTTCAATTCTTTCTTTATTTCTTCCCATCATAATTTCTAGAACATCAATTCTTCTTCCCATTTTCCCCTTAATTCTCAGATAGTATTCTTGTGATCAACAAGTGGAATCATTCCTTCTTGGTACTTGTCCACCTTTATCTTCCATTTATTCACTTATATTTTTAACATTGAGAGATCTTTGATAATCCCCTGGATTCTCTCATCTCCTACATTTTCCTCATCATCAGAGTCCATATTGACAAATTTCTTGGAAAATTGATTGCATACCTTGCCAACCGATGTTTCAGCTTGAACATTCGGCACTGGGGGTGTAATATCTTCCCCTACTGCAAAAGTTTTAGCAGTCTCTACCTACATGGGTACTTCTAAAATTATTTATGGGGATGTTGGTTCGTGTGTAACAACATCCTCTTTTTGAAGCTCCCCTTTAGCAACTTCAGCCTGTGTGGGTACTTCTGCCATTAATTCTGAGGGTGTTGGTCCTTCTGTGACAACATCCTTTACCTGCAACTCACCTTCAACAACTTCAACAGCCAATTGTGAAGATGTTGGTTCTTGTGTAACAACTTCTTCCTGAATTTCAATTTCCACATCTGCCTGAGTCGCAGCTACAGCTACTTGTATTTCAGATGTGGCTTCGACTGGGAGATGCAAGACTACTGGTTCTTGTGTATCAGCGTCATGTTTGCCAATTTATTCATGCTACTGGAATTTATCTTGAGTTACTTCTATATCTCCCAATAGATGAATCTATTCCCCAAATACCTCAGTATCCCTTGATGATTGTGACTGCATCTGTTCATCTTCTCCCAACTCCACATTAGGGATTATATCCACCTTATGTTCAATTGTTCTTAGTTAAAAAGGAGATTCAACAAGGATTTATAAGGATGTTGGTTCTTGTATAGAAACATCCTGATTGAATTCAATATCTTCCTATTTCTAGGACTCCTCCATTAGCTTTGTATCCTGAAATGGTTATGGGGTCACAGTCAAAACTTATAAGTTCGAATCAGGAATTACCTCAATCTCTAGTTTACCTGCTTCTTCTTGAATGATAGCTTCAAAAAAAAATTCTAAAGATGTTGGTTCTTGTGTGACAGCACCATGATTGGCTTCAATATTCCCTTTATTAGGCTGATCCAAGAATTCTAATGGCTAAGACTGTAATTTCTCAGCTTCTTCCAACTGTATATCAGGGATTAGTCCTACCTCTGGTTAATCTTCTTTCCTTAATTCTACATCAGGTGCTTCTCGTTCTTCTTCAGCTATTGGTGCAGGCTTTTGGGTCCCAAATGAATGCACTATGACCATGTAACTTGATTGACTAAAAATTTCCCCACATGAAGGACAAACTACTTTCTCCACTTCTTCGTCCTCCCTCGCAAGAGATGATCCTTCTAGCTGGTCTGCAGCTTCTACCAGTGTGTGCAACCTCTTCTCTACCTTTTTCTTACATGCCTCCTTCCAATTCTCCAATTATTTCTGAAGAAATTGCACTTCCTCCTTCAGTATCCCATTTTCATACAAAAGCCCCTGAATTTGAGGTTCTTCTGCAACAGACTCATGTGGAGCATTGTTTGTCCTAGGTCTCAATATGGGAAATTCAATATTCGATTCAATATTTTCCCATTTTTCTTGCCCTGCTTCAGCTGTTGTGACTGATCTAGTTCTCCTTCTCCTCACTGGTTAAAATTCTTGTATTTATTATCTTGACCTTCTTCTCTTCCTTCAAGGTATAAGGGTTTCTAAACCTGCAGTTGATGTAGAAGGAATATTTCCTCTTTTAGCATCCTCTCTTTCCTTCTGCCATCTTTGTTTCTTATTCAATTAAATTTACCCTCCACTCAGGAGAGGATTCGATGATGAGCACCTCTGTGTTCTCTTCTATCATCACAACTCTCACAGCTTCAGCTTCAACTATCGTAGCATCCAATGTTGCTCCAGCTTCAACTTCTGCTGCTGGAGCTCCCAAATTCTCTATCCCCTCCATAGGGTTTGCTATTGCTACATCCTTCACCTATTCTTCCTCTTCTTTTGATCTTGTCTCATCTTCCCCCCAACTGAATTGGAGGGACTCCGATCCTCCCGCTCTTCTTCCAATTGAACACTCAATAGAAGTGTATGTATGCCTTTACTTCCTCTGTGATTGGAACCTTAGGAAAAAGTATAGGTTCTTGGGATATTTGAGGTTGGCCAGTAAATTATTCCCATGTTTGGTGTCTCTATGCTAAGGCCCTTAAGATTAATAGTTTAATGAGTCTGTGATGGTTAAGGGAAGAATATGGATGTTTAGCTAATCTAAAAAATACCGCCATATGTTGTAGGTATTTTAATTAGAGAAAATGGAACATTAAGTAGATTTCTGTGGTGTATGTGAGACAACAGTGGAAAATCAGAATAATAGATATTCTCGTGCCTACCTTCATAGGTGATATACTTTTTGAGGAAGATGACCACTTGATCCTGAGGGCGAGGCAGTGACTGTAATGATATTCCCTACCCTAATGGATGCAATTGTTCAACTACCACCAAAAAGTCTGAAATGTGGCAGAATTAGGAGTTATTCTCCCAAACCAAGCTCTTCCTACCGACGGGAGGCCAGTAACCTCATCCACAATTGCCTCAGAAAATTGTATCCACAAACCCCTGATCTCCGAGTGGATTTTTGTAAGATTTAAAGAAAACTACAAAGCAGTTTCTCAATGAAAACCATTGAGACGTTGGAAAAACTCGGTCCATCCCATGGCTTTGAAGATAGCAAAAAATTCAGCATTCTTATGCAATTCTTGCGTATTTGGAGGTTCATGCCACGCAGGGATATCCATGTTATCCTTCTTTCTAAATTTCAGTATCATCTTAGAAAATTATAGGCCTCGACAATGGAAGTTTCAATGCAGAACATGCATGAACAACTGGGGTTGGAGTTGGGCAAATTTGGAAAGTTAAGATAGTCATAAGAACAGAATCATTGATAATATTTGTCCCCAAATTAGGAAAGGGTTGTAGTTTTGAAATAAGCTTGAGTGGCCATTAGATCGTGGGAATTGATATTTAACGAAGCACGGGTTTATCGACAGGTATGAAAAGGTAAGTGTGATTAACTCTGTCAAATATACTTAATGATTAATCATGTAAATCACTAGAACCATACCTTAATAATTATGAGATGAACCATGACTTCTCGAGATAATACACTGTGTCAATGCGGCCTTCAAATTTAAACATTATTGCATGCGTATGGCCATGATTCTTCTCCTGGCGAAAAAAAACTATCTTGTCGAGCTTGACAGAATCATAATTAAAGCTGTGAGGTGAGTTAGGATCAGAAAAATCATGGGCGACTGAAATTATGGAAGAAATTGGAGGAGTTGTAGCGCAAATGTGGATAAATCTAGAGGAGTTGCAACCATAAGCCATAGGAAAAATCGACCAAATTAGCGGAGTTGCAGCCGCTAGAAAGAGTAAAAGTGGGAAACATTTTAATGGAGTCACAGCTACGGTGAATGGGAAAATGGATGATATTTTATGGAGTTGCAGCTATAAGAAACGAAAAAAGGGAAATATCTTATGGTGCTGCAGCTGCGACGAAATGGAAAAGTAGGCAAGGCTTTACGGTGTTGCAGCTACGACATAATGGGAAAATAGGCAAGGTTTTATGATGTTGCAGTTGTTAAATGGGAAAATAGGCTAGGTTTTACAGTGTTGTAGCTGCGAAATAGGAAAAATAGGCAAGGTTTAACAGTGTTGTAGTTACGATGGGATGGAAAAATAGGCAGATTTTGGAAAGTTGCAGCTACGCATAATGGTTTATCATTCAAATTTTCTTCCATAAGGAGCTCTTTCAGACACAAGAAATTGCAATAGGTGCTTATTGTTATCAGGCCCAGTCATGAACATCACTCCTTAAGTAAATTCCTGCATAGATTCTTAAAAAAACAATCAAGAGTAAAGGAAAACAAAAAAGGAAACAAACATCAATTTATTTATGTACAAAAATTTTTGTGTGGAAAATGAAGTGACTTTCTAAAGATTGACAGGGGCAGAGAAATATTCCCGCCCTTGCTCCAACTGGTATCCTAGATCAGTTGCAATCTATGAAACAAACACATCCCTTGAAATTGGCTTGTGATACAGTCACAGTGTGTGACTGTTAGCGAATAATGGTGCACGATTCTCATCAATGGTGACCAGGCAGATTGTATCATTTTCAAATATTTTGTCTATCAGATATGGACCCAACAATCTTGTGCATAGCTTACCTTTAAAGTCCCTTTTGAATCTTGAATCATATAATAGCGCCTAGTCTCCCTCACAGAAGACTCGCTTCTTGATGAACCGATCATGCCAATTGGATCTCTATTGCTCAATTAATGCTGTCTGATGCACAGTAGTTATGCATTTTTCCTCAAGTTCATTTAATTGATTCAATCTATTCCTTTGGGATTTAGTTACATCTAAGTTTACCTCCATGGCTATCTTCAAGGTTTGGATTTCAAATTCGATGGGAAAGACAACGCTCTTTCCATACACCAAGTAATAAGGAGAGAAACCTGTAGTATTGTGCCACATAGTGCGATATTCCCACAGTGCTTCTGGAATTTTGTCAACCCAATATCTGTGATGGCTCCTGACTGTTTTGGTGAGGATAGCTTCAATAAATTTATTGGTACTTTCCACCTAGCCATTGGCCCGGGGATGGTGAGGTGAGGTTATCTTGTGTTGAATATGGTACTTCTATAGCAAAGCTTCAAATTTATGTGACACAAATTGCGGTCCTCCATCTGTGATTACTTCCTTAGGTATTCCAAAATGAGTGAATATATCTCCATATAGGAAATCTATTACAGCCTGGTCATTGGCTTTCTCCAAGGCCACAACTTCTACCCATTTTGTCATGTAGTCGGTGCAAACTAAAATGTAGGCTTTCTGTTTTGAATGAAAATTGACAGGCCCAACAAAATCTAAGGCCCATCTGTCAAAAGGTTCCACCACCAACTGTGGTAGAAGAGGCATTTCATTCAATATGTTAGGTTGGCCCATTGTTTAATAGCTGTCACAAGACTGGACATACTTCTTGGAATCCCTAAAAACTGTAGGCCAATAATAACCCATTCTCAGCACCTTATGACCTGTTCTTCTGTCTGCAAAATGTCCCCCACATGGCTCATCATGACAGGCCTTCAAGATATGGAAGAATTCATCCTCCCTTACACATCTTTCGATCTCAAGATCAAGGCATGTATAGAAAAGATGACCCATCTATCCAGCAATACCAGGCACTTTGTTGAGTAATTTTCCTTTTCTATCTTTTTGACAAGTGTGCTGGAAGCTTACCTGTAGCCAAGTAGTTAGCAACATCTCCATACCAAGGGGAATGAGCCAAAACTGCAAACAAGTTTTCATCTGGGAAAGAATCTTCAATTAAAACTCTGTCATCATTGTTAGTAAAACGAGATAAAAAATCAACAACAACATTTTTTTTCCCAAGCCCATCAACAATGGTAATATCTAACTGCTATAATAGTAACAGCCATCTAGTTATCCTATCATTTGTAATTGGTTTGTTCATTATATACATGATGACTGAGTGGCCAGTGTGTACAAAGGTGGGATATCTAGTGATGTAGTGTCTAAATTTGTTAATGGAGTAAAGAATGGCTAAAAATTCCTTCTCTATAACAGTATAATTGAGTTCAACAGGGGCCAAGTTTTTACTGATGTAATCGTTTGCGTATGGTGCTTGACTATCCCACTAACCTGACACTGCTCCAATGGTAATTTCAGAGGCATCTGAAGAAGTGTGAAAAGGCAGATCCCAACTAGGCCCCCTTAAGATGGGAGATATAGATAGCCTCTTCTTAAGTTCAGTTAATGTTGTATGGCATGCATCATTCCAAATGAACTGTGCATCCTTCATCAATAAGGTAAATAAAGGAGAAGCTAGTTTGGAAAAATTCTCTATAAATATTCTATAATAACTAGCATACGCTAAAAAGCTGCATACCTCTTTTTGTGTTCCAAGAGTGGTTATATTCTCAATTACCCTAATTTTGGATGGATCTACCTAGATACCATCAGCAGAGATAAAATTCCCCAGCACTACACCCTCTCTCATCATCATATGGAACTTTTCAGTGCTCAAAGATAGATGGGTTTTTTCACAGCGTGTTAAAAACTTCCCCAAAATTTTTAGTGCCTCTTCAAAGCTAATTCCATAAGGGGTAAAATTATCCATGAAAATATCCATATTGTCATTAACCATCTTTGAAAAAGATGCCAATCATAGATCTTTTAAAGGTTGCTGGTGCATTGCATAAACCGAAGGGGAGTATCCTGTATGCAAAGGTACCCGAGGGGCAGGTGAAGGTGCTCTTGTCTTGGTCCTCAGGAGCAATTTGGATCTGATTGTACCCGCTAAAACCATTTAGAAAGGAGAAAAACTTCTTCCCAGACAGGGTGTCAAGTACTTGATCAATTAAAGGCAAAAGAAAGTGATATTTCTTTGTTTCCTTATTTAACTCTATATAATCCACGTAGAATCTCCACTTACCATTCTTCTTGGGTACTGTCATTAGTGAAGAAACCCACTCATTATGTGAGATTGGGTATATAAACCCTGCTTCCCATATTTTTTGAATTTCCTCCTTCATAATGTCCCTAATTATGGGCTTCATCCTTCATTGTGGCTGGAACAAAGGCCGCCATTCACTCTTGATATAAATGTGGTGCGTACACAAACTAGAAGGGATTCCCTTTATATTCCTGTAGTCCTAGGAAAATGCCTCCTTATGATTTTTCAAGAGAGTGATCAAGCATTATTATTGATGAGGAGCAAGATCGGGATTGATATTCAGTGTTTTTCCGAGCTCTATCTCAACTGGAACACTTTTCAAATTTTCCACCACTGAAATTATCTGGGTGTCACTAATTAAAGTCTCCTCTATGATATTTTCTTCTTTTCCTCACCTAGAGTACTATTCAGGATCTCGTAAATTTGTTTGTTGATATAAGTGGGCTCACGGATGAAACTATTAAGGGCATCATCCTCTATTTCATCCTTAAAAGTCAAGGCCTTCTCTGTTGTTAATAGTGGCTAAACGCCCTCCTCTTCCTCTATCTCCATCCATAATGGAGTTTCAGCTTCTAGACTAGGTCAAGCTCAAGGATACACGGTAAGGTTCTTCGTTTCGGTCCCATCTGATATGGTCATAGACCCTAACCGACAGCTAATTCAAGCATTTGTTGTAGCCAACCAGGGTCTTCCCAAGATCAGCGAGTGTCCTCCTAGCTACGAATTGGGTTGTAAACCAAGAAGGCAGTAGGGTAATCCCATGAATAAACTGAGACGACGAGGTCATCAAAGATTTCCTCAGGTTTGATAGTGGACCTATCAGCTAATTATAGAATGGTGGGGGTTGGCCAAAGATTGGTGAGCCCATGTTTCCATATAGTTTCTATGGTCATGATGTTAATAGTTGTGCCTAGATCTACCCGCACATTTGATGTTTGTGTGTTCCCAATTTGCGTGGTGACAGTAGGGTTCCCAGGGTCATCATATTTGGTGAGGAGAGTTTTTCCCATTATCAATTCAAATAGTTTCCCTAAGACATGGACAGTGGGAGGATCTCTAGGTTTTATACTTGGTTTTCTTACACAAAGGTCTTAGACTTTTTTGGCGTAAATAGGCACATCATGAAGGGCCTGCAACAGTGGAATTTTTACATAAAGATTTTTCAACTCTCCTAAGAGGTTAAACTGAGGTTGTTCCACTACTTTCTGTAGTGTCACTCTTTCAGGACACGACAGTTCTCGAATCAATTGTGTAGGCCGTGCTTCAATATCTGTTCTCTATGTGTTTCAACTGGTGTCTGGGTAGGACCTTTAGCATAGTCAATAATAGGGACTGCTATGTGGGATGAGTACTACTGGTTCATTTTTTCTTCAGACACAGAGGATGGAACATCGTCAATGACTAGAGGTTCCACTACTCTCCCTAGTCATAAGCATATGTCGTTACAGGGAACTGTAGTAATGGAGTAAGTGGGCATGTTGGCAGTCTCAAACCGATGGAATTATTTATTGTTTGGTTTGGGGTTAGGTTGAGAAGGAAGCTGCGACCTTATAGGCATGCTAGGTATAGTACTACTCTTGAGTTACAGCTGGGGCTGCTGGTACTACTGGTATGGATGAGGGTATTGTTGAGGAGGGTATTGTTGGTGTGGAAACTATTGAGGAGGTTGGATATGGGGAAGCTAGTTTGCTGGATGGAAGTTCCTCCACCCAAGATGCCAAGAATTCTGTTGGTTTGGTGGCTAAGTCCAAGAGTTCCAAGGGTTGAAATTCTACATAGGAGGTTTACAAGGTTTCCATGGATGGCTGGGATAAGGTGAAGGGAATTTTTTATTGATGTGATGCATATTATTACAATTATTCATATTATTCATTGATGGAAATGAGTCTGGAGTCATACCTTGGTTTTAAGGATGTCATAAGAATGCCTTCACTTGAGGTAGTGAAGGGTACTAATTTGTATCATGGTTCAGTTCACAGAGCTGGAACACTTCTCCATTGTTGAGTGGGCACTCCTTTAGGGCATGCTTCTTCCTAAATCTGGGGCAGAATACACCAAGTGTTAGATCTTCTACAACTTGCTTCTTCTTTTCCCTCAAGACATCTATTTCTGAGGAGATGGAGCTCATCATTTTTGTTTTGAAGTTCTCGAGAATATTTCCTATTTATGCTTAGGTGGTTCCTCCATTGGATGATTTCTGTGTTCTATCGAAGGAGTCTCGTTCCAATTTGTCCTATTTATTGGTTCTAGAGGATCATTTGGAATACCTTTTGCATAATTCAATAATGTTTTCAAAAGATTCCTTTGAGATATCCCCCTTTCCTGTCAATTTCAACATCCCCAGCTAGTCTTCCCTAATCCCATGAAGTAGGATTAACTTGAGCACAACTAGCCCCATATTAGTCTATCCATGCCTCTGCACATTGTACATGATCCTTTCAGCAAAGCCTTCCAAAATTTCTTTGTCCTTTTGTTCCATCTTGAACAAATCTTCTCTTTTATCTTTAGTGTTGCAGTACTCCCGATATTTCTCTAGGAACACCTGTTTCATTCGATCCCACGTGGTGACAGTTCCACCACTCAGGATCATGAACCAACGTAGTGCGTTGTCCTTCAAAGTGGCAGGGAAAAGTTTTAACTTCTTCTCGCTGGAAGTGTCGTCATGGCTGCGACAACGGATATAAAAATTGAAGAGGAATTCATTCGGATCCTCTGTGGCCTTCCCATGAAAACAAGGTAATACCAATGGTGATATGTTTTTCATGGGGTATTTTCCAGCTAGTTGTTGAATGGGGAACTAGAGTGTAGCAACTGTCCCCTCCTATGGGGATTCACCACCAGTGTGATGGTTTTCCCCCATCTCTTCTTCATGGTCTTCTGGTTCACGTCTGTTATTCATAGTTTCCTCTTCTCTCTCCTCTATGTGCTTCCTTTGATTGTCCTACTTCTGATGAAACTATGTTCACTCCTCTTTTTTCACCTCCTTCCTGTTAATGTGGTAAATCATGTCTTGATCAGCTACTCCCATAGAACTAAATATGTCTTCCTTTGTAGGGACACCTGAGGTTATTGCATCTCCTCCTATGCTCTCCACTATGGAAACTGATGCATCCACCCTGGTGGTAATTGGACTTCTTCTGATGAAGGACCTCTTATGGTGAGCTCCGGTAGAGGAATTGGTTCTGGAAACCAGATCATCAATGCATGTTCTTCTTCCTAAGGATGGATTTCTTCCATGACCTCGGCCACCTGCCATGGGGGCTTCACTTGTTGACCAATATCCTATCACGTTAGTTCATATTGTGGGTTTTAAAATTATTAAAAATTGAACCAATATATTGCAGGTATTGGGGCGATGAGGGGTTTAAGGTGGGGGTGGGTAGGGTGCTTTATAAGGATTGGGGTATAAAAAGGGGTGGGGAGGAGGTTTTAAGTATTTGGAGGGGGTTTCAACAAAAAGAGTTTGGGTCAATATCTCTAGAAATTAAGGGTATCCTTTAATATCCCACGATCGCATGTGCTATGTGAGATGTTCACTAAGTGAAGTCCCCATACCACCTGCAATGTTATTATTCTGGGGGTTATAGGAATGCCACGCTGTACTCTTCTCGTATTCATGCAACCCAAAACTTCCAGTCTTAAAAACTGAATAAAAATGAATTGATGCAACTACTATGGTGTCTAATAATTATCTTCCGTGGAAACGGTGCCAAAATGTTGGGCACTCTATATGCCAGTTAATTAAAGCCATCAAAAAAAATGTTCAATATAAATTGTCATCCCAGGGAAGTCTTTTTATTGCAAATATAATTCAAACTGTCTATGCTTAAATACTAAGTATTTGATGATGTTGAATGAACTATCCTACCTATTTGTTCAGCCCAACTCTTCCCATGATTAATCTAATCTAAATTACCTTCCTAAGAATGCAGAATGTAATTACCTTTTTACAACTTCAATCTAGAAATGAACGGTTCAGGAAATAAACATCTAGACTTACTTTTGCATAAAGTTAAATCCTAATTTACCAGGACATATGAAGATCCATTATAACTATCTCAAGTCAACTTAATCTAAGAATTAGAAATGTAGAAATTGAACTCAACAATTATAATTGTAAATGGATTGAATTAGAAAAACTCAAGAATACAACAATTGAAAGAAACTAGGGATGAGATTGGTTGTTATAGCTATCACACAATTGCATAAAGGAAATTAACCTACACAGTCGACTGTCGCACCACTTTGTTGTAGCTTACAGGAAATGCAGTTACTAATCATTCAAGGAAAAACACAATCAATCATTACTATTGGAGCTATTATAAAATAATACGTCTATTGTAACATCCACACCACATGACAGAAAATATAAATACCTAACTAACTTGGAAATATCTGTGGGAAGGTGAGCCCAGCCTTCAAATAGAGACGTTGAAGACAAATACAAGTTAAAACACATATATCTGAAGAATCTTGCTCCTTGTATTAGATGATAGAATGAAAGTATAGTCTCTGTCATAGATTATATAGTACGATCATTTTTTTTCCAACCCTCGGCTCTGAATAGTTCCTAATATTTATACATCAATATTCATAACTTCCACCCACTAATATCGGGCAACCATCAAAATATATGATCTTCATGCTTCCTTATTACAATGCGATGTTACAGCTGGGGGTGAAACATAAGTAAGGAATATAGGAAATTTGTTGCTCAAGCCAATGATGAAGTAACGTAACCCATTTAAGAGATACTCTGTTAGTTGCAGCTACCCTTGATCATCGACGTGCTGGTGAGATTAAGTCTGTTGCAACCGTGCCTGTTGTAGAGTGCATGGGATGAGGACTTTTGACTACGTTTTACATGCAGAGATGGATCAATGGGAAACAACTGGCAATGAATGTTCACTTCTTCTGGAAATCACTCGGCCTGCTACACCTGTATTCTTCACATCTTGAACTATCTTCATAAAATCTGAATTTGTCAGCATAATCCAAGAGGAAAAGCCCTGATTATAACAATCATAAGTATTAATAAGATAAAATAATAATTAATCATACCTATAAAGATTCAAGGCTCAAATGAAGGAAGAACATCTGTTTGATGCATAAAATGGGGTAAGATAAGGCAAAAATGGTATAGTGAATGTGGTAAAAAATAGGTCATTTCTGGGCTAAACACTAAGATATATAAATTATTAAACACTAAGATTTATACCAGAGCTAAAAAATATAAACATGTACAGAACATAAAACACTCATGGTTTTATTTAAATAATTTAATATAAGAAACAAGACATAAACCATGACAAACCATCTCAATGCTATTATAAAATACATGGCAACAAAAGGCAGTATGACTTACTATGGCATAAATCTCAGCAAGAATTTCCCGCCTTTGAGAAAAGACGTGCTCATATCATCATGCATCTTGATAAATATGATGACGTTGAAGAAAAGTTCTAGGATCTGTAGGAATAGTTGCTAAGGTTACTTAAAATGCTGCAAGCATGCATATGCATGGTACTCATGGTCACCCTTTGATCTAAAATTACAATCCGAAATGTGTCAAGCAATTGAACTTGTTGGACTATTAAAACCTTTTTCTTGTGAGAACAGATCCTATATGAGACTGATGTAGGTAGTTTGAAAGCTGTAACTATGTAGATTAAAGCTCAAGCAGTGTGTTTTGATTGTTGAACCTTAAGATTAATTTTACAGTCATATTCTGTTACTGAAATTTAGGAAGGATGAAGAGTTGGCGAGTTCTCATTCATTGGTTCCAGATAATTATTTATAGACAAGATAGATATGAACATTTTATGAGCCACCTAACTACTGAAATATTCCAATTTCAACATTGATCAGTAGCTACTTTTCAACTGCACTGTAGTTTTTTTCATATACTAATATTTTTTTGTAATAGAAGATGCTATTTTATTCTCTAACAATTGTTTAAGGTTTTAAAAATAAGGGTCAATATTTCTCATGAACAGTTTATATTTGCAGCAAAGGGAGATAGCTGCCGCTGCAGAGAAAATTGCCGAGTGCCAACAAACAATACTTATTCAAGGGAGACAGTTGAAAGCCCGATATTATTTGATGGACTCCATGGAATGGTCATATGATATATAAAATGGACATTAAAGCTCGGGTGTGTCTCATCTTGTAGGGAAATATTCATTTTCCCAAAACACCAAGCATTCCAGGAATCATGCACTAGATGCATCTGACTGCTTCTGTCAAAAGAGTGAAGGTAATGGAATATTTGAACAATCTCCTCCCTCCAACACCCAAAGTGCCTTGAGGTCATCTAAACCTGATATGTCAGGAACTAGAAATGCCAACAGAATGTCCAAAATATAGAAATAATTTCCATAAATAATTCAAAGGAAGAAATAAAACACCCCATCCTGGGTAATTTTGGGTTGCAGTGTTTTATTTTCGCCTTGATGCAGGGTCCCTTGTACAAAAATATTTTACCTTAAAGATTCTAAAAGGAGTTCAAAGGAAAGAAAGGATTAGTGCTTAGATTTATGTTTCTTGAGGTTCATTGATGATCAACTAGTTGAACACACCCCCACTATAGGAAAGGTTCAAGATGTAGATGGAGCATCTTGTGTTTCATAGAGAACACTTGACTGCTGGATTTTTATAACCTTAAAAGTATCCGATGGAAAACCATCAATGGCAGAAGAAAGCAGAGAAGACTTATGTGCAAACAAAGAAGGTACAACAGTCTCTACAACAATTTTAATGGCAGCAAGAACTGTACATTTTCCATTAGTAGTTTCATATAGTGGCAGTGAAAGTGCAGGGGCATTTATGAAGGAGAAAGAGACTGAGGACACATGCATGCATGTGCCTTCCTCAATTTAGTTCTAGTGTATATAAAAATAACAACAACAACAACAATAAAATTTTAATGTCACGACCGAGATAAACACCAAAATGGTCTATGAGACATTGAGACCCCTTTGTTTCTGGGACAAGGGACCCCCTCCATGTAGCAATTTGACTGCAAAGTCCACAAAATATATTTAGAAGTTCAGTGTTATTTATGATTTTTCATTAGTTAGTAGTGGAATGCATAGTTTGCATGTGGATAATTTTTAAGTATAGATAGGGTGCAAATTGTTAGTTTTTGGTACCTTAGAAAGTGTGTTCAAGTCCCGAGTGCACGCAACACATGTGAAAAAAAAGGTACAAGTATGAACAAAAAAATTCAGCAAAGGAGGTGCTAGAACAATTCTGTACTGTAGCATAAGGTACTGTAAGTACTGTAGGTCTGTACAAAATTCAAAGTACAAATACATGTAACGATATCAATAGATCCATACAACATTAATTTTCATGCATCATGATGGTCTGTAGATGAGGACACAACAGTAGAGCAGACTAGAGGGCACACTAATAATTTTGTAGGATTCAAGCATTGAGGGTGCATGCATGCTCCAACAATAGATAGTAAGGGAAACTGTTATCCTCAGCAATTTTCAGTTTGCTTTTATTTTTTCAATTAAGTAAAAGAGGGAGCATGCAGTTGGATGTGACAGTTTCATTTTATTAAGTAATTTTCTAATTTTAGCTAAGGATAAGTTCAGTTAGGCACATGCATACAAATAAGGATCCATATCTCTAAAAGGAATCAAGATACATTCTTGCATGGCTCAATTCATTTCCAATTGAGGCACTATTGTGCATTTGTACAGATTCATTGTAGGGAGGAAGCTAGGAAAAATCCTTGATGGTGCACTAAATTTCTTCACCATCCACAAGGCAGAAATAAAACACCCCAAAGATTGAATTAATTCAAAGCTAAGCATAAAAATCTAGATAACCAATTGTGTACTAAGTGGAAATCCTATGACAAATATCTTACAAGCTTCCCCCACATAGTAGAATGCATCTTCTCAATGAAAACCCTCAATTGAAGACAATCAAAATGACCAAAAAGTTCTTCTAGTCCAAACAATACCCTATATTATTAATGATGTTGGAGTTATGGTCTGATTTCTGCCAAAGTGTAGCTTGTGTTCCATACATGTTGGCCATTAGAATATCAAAATCATATGATCACTTTATATTGTGAAATTTTTACTTGGGATTGTTAAAACCTTTCATTGATATTCATACAAAAAAAAAATCCTTGGTTCAGACTTTTGATTTCACACAGATTCAAGACCTAGAAACGTGAACTGATAGTATATAGTCTGGTTTCTTTATTTTTGTTTCTTTATATAGACTAGTATCAAGAATCAAAACCTGCATTAAAATCTGTAAAATTTGGCGAATAGTGTTGAAAGAAAAGAAATAAAATTATTTGTTGCACATATTTTCAATTTATGTCATTACAGGTTTACTAAGATTATCATGTAGGTACTCCTTGGATATCCATATTTCATAACTCTTATTTTGTTAGAGTCCTTATGATGCCATTTTATGATTTATTTTTCACCCTTACAAAAAGCATTGAAACAAAATTTTAGTCATTTGTTTTAAGTTTACTAAAATAAATTCTAGAATTTTTAAAAGCAGTATAGGGATGCATGCATTATAATTTTTTGTGTCTCTATTAAACATTATCTAAACAAGTAAAATAACAATAATGTTTTCATATCTTCCAGTCTATCGTTTCTAAGGAAAGAGATTAAAAAAATATGAAAAATGTGAATTAAACATCATATAAACAATGAAAGTAACAATGCGATTTTCAGATATGTTGGTATATCATTGTTCAGGAAAGAGATTACAAAAGTAAGAAAAAAAGTGAATGACCTATCTATTGATTGCTTTTTACTTCATATCGAAGTAGAAAACAAATTGTAACAAGATTTATTGCTGATAATGAACACGTGTGTTACTGAGGGTCAACAGATCCTTCAATGAAGGAAGGAAAAAACTAACCAATAAATTTGACTTGTTGGAATTTAGGCAGCAACTATCTTCGATGGTGAAAAAAAAAACGTAATGAACCTATCAAAATTTTCATTGGATGGTGCATCTCTCAATGTGTTAGAACATTATAACAATTTCGCAGTATCTCCTAGAAAAATCCCTCATGCAGACATCATATATTCTATTGAGGATTCTATCAAAACAATTATAAGAGGAGACATTTATAGCTATTATAGAAGAAATGTTGAAGGTGGATTCCTTTGGATGTAAAGTTGGAAAATATTCACCTGGTATATACCTTTTAGTCACATACAACACCATTTATATGATCTGGTTAATCTGTATCCTCTTGTGACAATAAGGTGTTTAAGCCATAGCTCTACCTATTTCGGGCACACTTTCATCTTGATATAACCATAAGAAAGGACAAAACTAGTTCTAGAAAGTATTAAATATTACCTTTGTAAATAGCCATCCCAAGTTAGAAAGTAGTGTTTAAGGTTATTTTTCACACCTAATCATTTTTGTTGGGTAGATATATGATACTTTCAAGAAAAATATTAATGAGCAAGCCACCAACCATGGAAGAGGAACTATACCTCTTTTAGGCTTACAAAAGTTGTCATCTACAGCAGTTAAAAGAGGTTGCAACTTACATAGAAGATCCATGTAACTTATATGTGGAATAAATTGATGGATTATGACCTGTAGTTTCCTAAACCCTCAGTAGTCAGGAGGCATAAATGTTTATGGAAGCCCATTTATGGTCTATTTTTCCTCAAATGCTATGGATTATTCAACAATGAAGTATTTCGACGGAGACATCCATATTTTGGAGACTATTCATGCCCTATTTCAGAGAGATATTATAAGATGTGGGAGAAACTACAATATATAATACTAGCTTTGCAGACCCCATTGACCTTGCAGGACTTCATAATACTTTCAATTTTAAATGTGTTTTCCACCTAGGGTCATTGTTATTTTTAGGGTTAGGATGAGGAAGTGGAAGAAGTATATCTCTATATAGCCAACCACATTCTCTTAATCATACATATTTTAAATTTTAAATTTTATATCAAATTTCAATAGTAATATTATAATATTACTTGATTTGCACTAATTCATTTGCCAGGTTCTGAGCAGGAGGGCATACAACATTATGGAGATGTCTCTTTTCATCCATCGACCTACTTTTGTGTCATCCATTTGACATTAAAAAAAAATTCTTATCTTATTTCTTAGCACTAGCCACTAACAATGAGTACTTCATCTCTACCCAGGAACATAGCACTGCAATAGTTACATATGTGTTTTGACTGGTTTTGGGTTTGACGTGACAATGTATTGAATGTAACTCCCAACATTGAAGGAAAAAAATTATCTTATTCTTGGCCATATATAGATGAAAATTTGAGTCAATTATTTTCTCAAAAGAGAAAATGAATGATTCCAAAGCCAAGGAACGAACCAAATCTGAAAATCCACTTTTACAACACTTATAACAACAGTAAACCAATAGGTATAGCAGCAGCAAAACAACCCTTAGGTTCCTCAATGATTATGTGAAAACACTTCACAATTTTCATTTTACTTATATCAAATAATCAAGACATATAGTTGTAAATAATAATGCAGGAAGAACATCTATGCCTGAAAATCAAATCTTCAAATTGCATAAAGTTTTGACAGCTGAAAAATTCATTAATATGCTCAAGATGAAGTACATTTACATACGATGGCCTTCAAGATGCAGTATAGTTGGGATGAGGACACTTGACGAGGTTGTGTCCCAAGAGACCTCCACAATGAAACTAATTTTTGCTAGCTGAAATAGGCTAATAAGCACACATCAGTTGTCAGCAACTTAAAATGTCCATTGCAAGTAGAAAGGATCTAGTTGCATGAGAATGAATAGAAATATCAATAAGCAATGGCTACCAAGCAAAAATGCATAGCTAAACATTTAAAAATTAGATTTCAAAGACAAAACATCAATTATAATGGAAGAAAGGGATACATTATATCCCAATTCGTTGGACCATCCTTGAAAGGGATGTTGCAAATGGGAAGGCCATGAGTTCCAACATGGTTGAGTCCCTTGAAGTTGGTGGGTGTGTGTGTACTCATCCCCAAGTATTAGCTCAATTGGATTGGCCATTCTTTGAGGGCATGATTCCCTTAAGGTTAGTGGATCTTTCAGGTAGCAATTGACACTATCCTCCATATAGATATTCAAAGGAAAGAGGGAATGCCATGAATTTTTCCTTCAAATATTCATTTTCTCTTTTGGATATTATTATAAAGATCTTCTTCTTTGTTTAAATGCATTTTTAACACCAACATCTCAATAAATTACCATGTTTTTATCTTGACATCTTAACAGGGTAAGAGATCCCACAGTAACCAAGTGAGATAGTGATGTTCAAGAACACCTTTAAACAATGAAGCACATCTTTATAAGAAGATTCCAAAGATAACAATGCATTGTGTGTGCAATATGTGCATCAAATGATGCTAGAGACTCACCAATATATAAGTTTAGGGTTTAACCCTAAGACCCCAAAGGGCGAGGTTGCAATAACCATTAATGTGATTTAACCATATATTAATCAGTCTTAAAGGTCCAATAAACCCCTCAAGTTGGGATTACATAAAATATATTCACATCCTCCTTTAAACATAACTTGGAGAAAATACGAAGGTGTCATTATCTCAAAACCACCCCTTAATAATATATTCTTGCAGCAAACAACATTACTACAACATGTCTTATAAAAATTCTAAAGATATCACATCTCCCATCACCCCACCCCACTCAAAGTCTCAAACATGATTGGGATTGGAATATTGACAACAAAAATACTTGACCATGATAAGGTAAAGCAAAAAAATTACAGTATTACCTCTACAACACCTTCACCCAATCCTATTCAGAACATAGTGAATAAAACATGTGCAACAAGGCTTACAACAAATAAGATAATAGTAAATTAATTAAAGTCCCGTGAATGACCAAAACTAGGTCAATAGGATTTTGTAATACATAAGTATCAATACAAAGGATTCTTAAGTGTCAGTAAATCATATACAAATAAACATATTATAAGCAATATAAGTAATTATAGAAGTTCAATAATTGCACTGCTATTTTGAGTTGCATTTGAATATGGAAACTACAACATTCCCATTGACACCAAGAAGACAAACTAATTCATGATTATGGACATGTCACATTATCATTTTCAATGCTGAAAGGACTAATAAGAAATACAATTTATTCATATGTTTGGGAAGACCTCCCTTATCCTCAGATTTTATCCTCTTAGCATTAGGTTAGTTCCATGAGACTCAAGTAGACCAACGTACATGTTAAAGGAGATAATGTTCAGCTGGAAAATACCCTCAAAAATATCATCCCATAGAAGTAAAGTTACAGGTCAACACAAACATGCAAGTCAAGTAACCATTATGAACCAAGCGTCATGAACCATGCCAAGCTAAACATGCAAGTTAAGTAAACATGCAAGGCTAAACATGCAAGGATAAGTAAACATGCAAGGATAAACATCACATAAAAGTAAACATGCAAGTCAAGTAAACATACAAGGATAAACATCACATACCATTAAACATGCAAGTCAATGTATCATAATAAAGAAAGACGACGTCATACTAGGCTCATGCATATCAACCCATTGTCAAAGGTAGGTTACCCGACCCTCTAAACTGTATGTGGTCATACATCTCATGTGTCTCATTCTTGTGTAGGAGAGGAATCTCATAATCATCATCCTAGGATAAGGAAGGTCATGTGGTCATATCATCTTCCTCAGGTTAACTCAGCAAGGGGTGGACATCCCCTTAGCGATAACCATATTCCTCGAAAGATGTCACACATATTCAATAATAAGCTATGCAACAAAGTGAACAAACATTTCCAAGGAAAATTCCAAAAATAAAAAACATAATAATATCAATTTTTCTAATGAGCATAGCTTAAGGTACATAAATCATTAAAGTAATGAAAACAAAAGTAGTAATATAAGTAAAACAATTATAAAACATATGGTCATCTCATATTCCTCAGGTTAACATAGGAAGGGGTGGCCAGTACCTTGAGGATAACCATAGTCATCTAAATAGGTCACACATATTTAGACACATGATTCAAGCAATAACATATAGATGTGAAACCTGAATTCTCAAATATCACCATGCAACAACTAGTTCAATAAACTTGTTAGAAAACTAAAAATAGTTCATGCCTTCACTCAGTCAAATACAAAAGATTAGATGTTTACAACTATTTTTTTCTATGTTTTTGTTTTTGTCTCATAAATTCTAAGTGGGAGGACTTCATATTAGATGTCATGCCCCATTGCATTTGTTGTGCCCTCTTTTTCCATTGATTGTGTGGATATGCACCCCCACACCATACTTATGGTACGTCAATTAGGAGGGGGTGGAGGTGGATGGACAATGACATCATCTACAAAAAAAAAAGGCAATTATATAGATATAAGTGAAAAGTTATTATTGATATAAGTTTTTTCATTATTTTCAATTTCATTACAATGATCTTTACCTATTGGCTAAGTAGTCGAGTCAACTCGAGTGTTCATTGGCTTTGCAATTCATAGAAAAATATCAATTAGTAAACGTAATCAATTACATATTTAAAATCATGTTGAATATATATATTTTATAGCATACATACCTAAATGGATAGGCATCTCACCACCATCGCATGGTACCAGTTCAATACCGCTACACTCGTTGCTTTTGTAGGTGTCACCCTGAAAAGAAAAAAAGACATTCATTTTTCAATGTAAGCATTCATATATAGACTACACAAGTTCATCATAACGATGTCCTTATTGATTTTATTTACCTCTAAGTGAATAAATGGGGAAACTGGGGTTTGCCCCAATATTTTTGGATGTTCCAGCACATCCTAAAAACTGAACTTGAAGTCAGGCTTCAGGTATTCATTTATGGATTCCTCTTGAATAGAATTTCCCTAGAATGCAGAGTACCATGTAAAGTGCTTGTGATAAATCAATTAATAGTTAAATACAATTATATTTTTTTTTTTATTGTTGACCACAAACAATGATCAAATGATCCTTACAATTCATGGCCTTAGCTTCTGATATCCACCCTAGCCCAGTTTGTGCTGCCCATGTTTTTCCAATCCTGCCTTTGTTGCTTTAGATGTGTCAGAGAGCCTATGAAATTTTTAAAATACATTAGATAGTGCAACTTGAATATATTTAAATGTTTAAAAAAAATATTATACATGCCACACCTTCTTGAATCAATTGTCTTAGTCTTTACTTGTTTTCTCAATGCCTTCTCCTTTGCATCCTCGATGAACGCCTTCCAGTCCTTCTCTAGAACCATGGGAGAATGATCATACTTGTGTTTTTTTTGCAGATTGTCCCTATAATAGGCCCTGTGATATTTCAAATTTAACCCAGCTACTGCGGTGACAACTTTTTGGTTGAACGTTTGACCAAACAAGTTGACCATGCGATTCATCAAATCATCTTTCAATTTTTTCGTTTTGGGCATTCCACCTTGTATGAATGGTGGGCCCAAAAATATCCAATGCATTTTCATGTAGGTTCTTATAGAATACATTATTTCCTGCAAAAAACATATGATCATTAATTAAAACAAATAATAGGGTTTTCTAGAGAATCGGCAATGGTCATTTTTGAAAGTCGATGTTTCGATTCTGAATCAGGAACCATCATCAAGACAAAAAGTAGGATAGGTAAGTTGTAGATAAGGATTGATAAATAGGGTTGATGTTTACATTTTTCAGGTTTTCTAAATCAGCTTTTATCTGGCTAGGTTTTAAGAAATTTAAATATGTCTAAGAGGTTCAAAATTAAAATGTTTTATATTTTTAAAACTTTTAATTAAAATTATTAATAAAATGTTAATAAAATTATTAGTATTATTAAGGATTTTTTATTATGTCAAAGAGGTTTTTTAATTATGTTATAAGAGAATTTTAAATCTTTATACAACCTAATTAAGCTTAATCATCCAATTATCAATTATTTTAGAAAAGTTTATAAAATTATGAAAAAAATTATAAAACTTTTATAAAGAGTTTTTTATTTTTTAAATCTTAACTAAGTTTTTGATTATCAAATTTTAAGAATTATGTTATTAAAATTTTGAATTATGTGATAAAGTTTTTAAAGATTTTATGTTATAAGGTTTTTAAATTATAAGGTTTTAAAATAAAGTAATCAAGTTCTTTTTTATAAGACTATTTATTTCAAAAAAAATTTAAATTATTTTTTTATTCGGTTTTAAATTATGTTTAAAAGTTATCTAGAAATGTTAAAAAAATTTAATTCAGAATCGAAATGCTGACTTTCAAAAATGACCACTGCGGATTCTCCAAAAAACCCTATTATTAATCTACCTCACCGTAGAAACTTACAAACTAATTAAAACTAGTTTGAGTTATGGTGGATTTGAATTACATGAATAAAAAACACATAATACATTAAATAATACTTGCAATCTTTGGTCTCTTGATTGGAATACAATCAACGTCCACTAAGAAGCTAACAAGCATTGATCCCTTGCTAACCATACGCATGGAGCCAGGATATCAACTATTACCATCGATCCCACCGTCCTCTTTATCATCATGTGGAGTAGCGGTGTTTGAAGGGCCATATTCACCTCCAACATTCGTTGAGGGTGTGGCATCTAAAGTGCACTTTTTTGCGAGAGAGGAAAATGGCACCGTTGCTACATTAGATTTACGAAGTGTTGAAGCATCACTACTAACTATACCATCATGTTCATCATGTACTTGTTCCCCTATTTTTGGTGCCAAATAACTCTATAGATTAAATCTTCAATTGATTAGAATATATAAAAAAAGAACTGAAAAAACTTAAATGAATATATGTAGTTCATAAAAAATTTCAAAGATGCCCCTCACCCTGTATCTCATAGTCTTTTCATTCAATTCACCAATTTGTGCTTGTATCTCTTTAGTCATTGGATAGATCATAATGAGATGAAGAAGGTCTTGATTGCACTTTTCCAAAGGAAGTTTCACAGTAGCCTTTGGGTTGGTTGAATAATATATGTCTTTGTCATTGACCACATCATCACCTTGACGTGGTGTGCTCTACGAATGTCAATTAAAAATGAGCATAAAAAATATATAACGCGTATAATAATAATAAAAGTACTATAATCATGTTTAGGTACTATTACGCTATCATTTACCTAATGCGATGGCATTGTTGCCTTCCCACGGTGACCCTTCCACAATACAATAAGAAAGACATATTCGTATCGATAACTAGAAATTGAACCATGTATAATAAACTCAGTTAATATAAAAAAAACTTTAATGATACTACGAGAGTCAACTTTACTTGTCCAGAAGCTCTAGGTGAGCTCATAGTACCAGCCCCCTACCACAATACAATAAGAATGATATCGTATTGAAATATAGAGCTCAATAGCAAAAAAAAATGTCAAATGTTAACAGGTAATATAATCATGAATTGTGGTTACTATTACATTGATTCTATTAGGTACTATTAAACTAAAATTTACCTCACCCATCACCATTGGTGACTTTCCACGGCCATCTTGTGGCATATGGCCATGATCACCCTACCACAATATAAGAATTAAGACATATTAAAAATGGAAATTACATATATAACCATTTCTCTTAAACGTGATTAATGAAATGCATGACATAAAATTAACCATGTGTATATTAAAAAAAGAATGACATAAATAAACTTAATGCAAGAGAAAAATTACAAGTCATCGACCAAAGGCTAGTTAAAAGTTTTATAAAAAACTTACCCGCTTAAAAGCAACCCCTGCATCTGTTCGATTCAAACTATAATTGATCAACAACTCTTCACCTGCAGCTATTGTTTTTGTTTCACATATGATTACACGATTTCCTTCATGACCCTCAAATAGCCAATTGGGTAGCTTATGTGTTGACCCTGGTCATGTGCTATTTATAAACCCCGTGATATTTCTTGAAGCTTTTGGCCTTCCATCAATATACACAATTGCTCCTTTGTTCATATTATTGCCCAGTAGTTGAAAATAATTTGCTTCTTGTCCGGATGTCCACATACTTCACATATATCGAACTGACAACAACCATTCATTGTATTTATAGCATGGACCAACATACTCCATCAATTCAGTTTCAGTTCCATATGACACCTTTATGCCATCCATGGAAAATAGCCCGAGTCCATGTAAAGAGGATGGAGCAATGCGATAAGTCCTCCCATTGAGGAAGAAATCCGTGTCAACTTGGGGTAGCTCCTTGGGTAGCCATCATTTTACAATATGTCTATAGCTTAGGGGAAACTCAATGTCATCTATGCACTTGTTATCATAACCACATGATCCTCCTTTAGAAATAGAAAGTTCCATTAGAGGAAATTTCAACTCAAAATGGGCCTTTTAACCATAATTCAAATTCGATGTCATCATGTGTTATCCAATGTGATTGCTTTAAATTTGAAATATCGTATAGGTCTTAAACAAATTTTTAATATAAAGTTAGGGATAGATATCATAAAAAAAAACTAATTTTTTGTTAGTATTTTCAACATATCTTCCTGTCGTTTTACTCAATTTTTGATTGGGAGAGCTCGTAAATGAGTATCCACTTGGCATACTTTTCATAGACCCCTCAACCCCAAAAACAAGAAATACCCAAAAAAATTGATGATGATGTCATCATCACATTTTTTCATGTGTTTCTTGTTTTTTGGGTAGCGAGGTCCGTGAAAAATATGCCGAGTGGGTACTCATTGGATGCAGAATTTATTTTCGAATCAACGAGGTCTCCCAATCGAAATTTGAGTAAAAACACAGTGAGATATGTCGAAAATACGAAAAAAGTAGTTTTTTTCTTTTCTTCCTCCAAAATTAATAAATATTATTTTATCATTTTAACTATTATTTTATCATTTTTCTTAGGAGGCCCATTTTGAGTTGAAATTTTCTCTAATGCATGCGCCTACGAAATTTTCTCCTTACCTTTTCACCTCTAGTTGATCTCGACCTATTAGATCTTGTATTAGATGTCTCGCTTTCAACCTCTTCTGGTCTATCTTGCGCACTTAAGATAGATATGATAAGTACCTATTTGGTGGTACCTATAGTCATTAAAATTGGGTATTATTTATTGCATACAAACATTATTTAGGTGGTACTAATACATATAAATTCTCATGCTTGGTCCCAGTTGGTGTTGGCATGGTGTAATTTTATTGTGCAAACAATAGGGGTTACCCCTGGTGAAAAGTATTAATTAGACATGGAATGGTTTGGAATGGGGAACCCATACAAATATTGTCCCAATATCCATTATGGTTTTGAGGTTTTATCAGTTGCATCTGCATCCATCGTTTAGGATTGAATTAAATGGAACTCTTAGGGTGCAATTGAATGTATTCTTCATGAATGGAATTGAATGGATCCATCATTTAGAGTTACAACCAAACGTTGAGAGGTATATGAGAGATAAAAATAGAAAAATAATAGGGAAATTAGGGTTTGCAGGTTTTGGCAAAATGAATAATGCAGTCCGGAGTTTGCAGATCTAAGGTGCAAGAATATGCCAGAAATGAGGAAACGTAGAGGATAGACAAAGGAAATGTAGACTTAAAAATGTCATGGAATAATTGTTTCATTTATACTACAATCTCCATTCCACACCCTAGCTAGACTATGGCACCACTATGGTGAATAAGGATGTATAGAATTATCAAGACAATTTCTATGACAAAAAGGAAAGGGTATGATTTACTAAGTATAACACTATTGAAATTTTATGTTGTATCAATTGTTTGAAAAAACCATAATACTAACTTATGCGCTGCCACAATCAAAGAAACCATGAATAAAGGTGTTACCCCCAATTTTGCATGGGTTTCCACTTGTGATCTGCATCACACTTTCAGTGGGGGGTGACATGTCCATACCTTGATTGAACATGCTGTTTTTCTTGGTGACTAGACTTATCATGGATTTGTGACCTGGTTGGATTCTTGTGTGATCATGCCCTAAAGTATGGTGACTTGATTTAGAATAGGAGCTATGTTGTGTTTTCTTCATCATACCTGACTCGTGAATATAGGATCATTTCCAGCCTACAGTTGAATCCCTAATAGGAGAGATTTATGGAAGCCAATAGTGAAATCAAAGGTTAATTTGTTGTAAATTTATGGTCACCTGTGCACAAAATGGAACCTCCAGCCTTGTATCTATTCTCTAAGCTATTTGCAACCCTATTCTATGACCTCCAATATAGTAGTAAGAAGAATTAATCCAATTCTGGTTAGGATCTGTCACTAAAACCAATAGTAAAGCCCCAAATCTGGGAAATTTTGTGGATAGAAAGAATGATAAGACGACCTCATCTACAATTTAGGTGAACCTGGGCATATTTCAGCCCCTTAATAATGATAAAAAAACACCAAATATCCAAATATGTGCATGATTTAGTCATCAAATGATCAAAATGCCACAAAACAAAGGTCTGGGCACATTACAACCCTCAATCAGAATCCCAAATAGTCATAGAGAGGTATTTTATGGGCAAAACAATGGAAAATCAACATCACCATCAGATCTTGAAACTTTAGACAATTGTGAGTGCAAAAAAGGGTCAAAAGTCACATCACAGCCCCAAATGATAAGCCACAACCACGTGCAACAGTTCTAGGCATGAATTAAGCCTAGAAGACAAATCTTGGATAATTTCAAACCCTAAAAACCTAGGTTGAGCCAATTCTAAAAAATTATGGGCACGTTGCAGCCCTAAGAAATTATCGTTGACTCTCTGCATTCAAACCCATTGGAAAATTCATGTTGTAGACCTGGGCACGGGTCACTGACATGTTGTAGAAAATTGTAGTTTATCGTGGTCATGTTCATGGCCCGAGATTGAGATTTGTAGTGTGGGTATGGACCAACCAGATAAAGAGTTTGGAAGGAAGTGTGGTTCTCTTTAAAGTACATTACTGGATAATATATTCTATTTTGTCTGAAAATGCTTAACATCTTTTAATGGATTTGATTATAGTTGGTTCCAAAACTCTTCTTCTGGAAGGATATGAACTTGTGGGTGTTACGAATGGAATTTGCATCGCTTTACCAATAATCTATAGAAAGAAATATAATTTTGAATGTGAAGATACATGATTGTTTTCTAGCTACATGTATAGATTTTAATTAGAAAGAAAGGTAATTTGGAATGTGAAGCTACATGAGTTTTTTCTATATCAATTATAGTGTACAAATTTTATTAAAACAGAATCTCCAACCCAAGGCATGTTAGTTACCCCATTACTTGGTGGAATGCATCATCCATTTGCATCTCTTTTGTAGTTCCTTGTTGTAATTAAGTAATAAATATTTGAAGTCAATGGTTTTCCATGACTCCATACAATATAAACATATTTTCGTGAAGTCGTTTCATAATGTACACAATCTACATCTCTTCTACTAATATCTAAACCATGTTCCTATAATTCTCATTTGTTTTCTCCTTAGCATCCTCACCATCTTTTCCACTAAGTCAAAAGATATTTCCATTTGGTATATTGAGTATTGGGGAATATTCTCCATAAGTGGTGACACAATAATCAATATCAAAATCAAGGGGGATTCAGAAAGCAACATCAATGGATAATTTGGTAAATGTGATTATTGATTACATCATGGGTGCCACATCAAAATTTTCAATTCTAAGGATGGAAGTGGCATGGAGGATTGACCGAGTGAGAATATAAGCAGAGGAACAAGCTATGGCCTTCCAATATCACTACAATTGAATTTACCATGTCCTCATAATTATCTTATAAAATGGAAAGAAGTCAATATGGTGCTTCTACTCTATTTATATGTGAAAACTTATTTTGTAGCTGTTACAAAATCCTTAACCAATGATCATACACTTTACTAGATAAAATTTAAAGCATGGCTAGGGTGATCAACAATTAATACAGAATAACTCTAGGCATTCAAATTCATTTCTAGGGTATGTTACTGCTAGTTTTCTTAGGCGTACCCATGTGAATTTCTTCACACTTCTAGAAAGAGGGCTGCACGAGGTCTTGATGTTGTTCTATTTTATGAGTAAGTGATTCATGGATGGTCCCCTCCTAGAATAATTTTGATGACTATTTCATGAGTGTCAATCTTTGATATAGGCCTACGCAGACAACCCATTCACTCATATTTGAAGAATGTTGTGGATTTTACTGTGACGTTCTGTTGGATATTCTGAGCCTAAATATGACATCTCCCTAATTGTGTTAGAATAATCAACCCATAGTTAGCTACCTTAGACATTAATTAATTCATTTTTGTCTTATTTGCCTAGTTTCCATATTCTACCTTATGCAAGTTGTCCTGCACATGTCCAAAGTGGTCAAATTTGATAAAATTGAGTCATGGAGTGCTTCGGAAACCACTTGGAATCAAATGTTCTTTATTCCTGGCCTTCCTAGCGCATGTCTAATTTTTCTGCTTTATTGCCTGCTTTTGCTGAGTTTTAAGGCAATTGGCAAAGTTTGACTAGGTGAAATTAACTTGTTTTTTGTCCTCATCATCCTCCACTCTTTTGTCCTAATAAAATCATGTATGAGTTGTCCTTCCATCATCTATTAGCTTTCCTAATTGATTTCTCCAATTCATGAGCTCCTAGACAGATTTGGAAACTACTTTATGCACCTATGGGGGATTTGCTTAGATTTAGTAAGCCTGCTTTTGACCAAGTTCGAATGGCATCCCAATGCATTCGAATATCTCATGTAATTATTTATTGTGGAAGCCTATGACTTCATAGGGTTGGCTATTGTACACTTATTCAATATAGATTAGTGTTCTGCTCCATATTCAGTCTCCTTTGTGTGTAATTTGCATGTGTAATTGGCAATTTTTGTGTGTAATTGTTCTAACACCTGGGTTCAATTTCCACAAATTCTAGAAACAATGATCCAATTTGGGTGTGTTATTTGGATCAAAAAATTATCCAACAGTCACCATATCCTTGATTATATTTCTACTTAGCATGTTCATGACATTCTTGCAGTAGGAAAAGACGATTCAAACTTATTATTGCAGATTCTAGGTACTTCTAAGCACCTCAAGGAAAAACACCTGAGCTAAAGAAGAAATAAATATCTATTTCTAAGCATTATTTCACCCAATATCATCCATAAGGACTGTTGACTTGAATTTTGGTGTATCTTGTGTAACATAAACAAGTAGTTTCCATTTATTCTGTCTTCTACACAACATTGAGATGGTACTAAATTACCAGGATTAATGCTCAGTTCTGCATCTAAATGAAATACACACAAGAGGAGTCCATGGGAACTTGAAATTGTTATAAAACTCAACAAAATGGAACTTGTGTATTGCTCAACCTTGGAAAATCTAGGTTGGATCCAATATTATTCTGGATAACTTTATGGACATTTGAGTAGTAAACTATATTTTTGAGCAATTTGAATACTATGGAGATAATACCCTCTTTTAAAAAATGATTATGTTTCCATCTCATTTAATGAATAGAGAAAATAATTTATTTGGTGTTGATAAGGCTCAAATGCATATGCACATAAGAACTCATATATTGTGGGCAAAATTGTAGCTGGTTTATGTGTTGAGGATGAGAAAGTAATTATGATAGGCTAGGATTATAATGGATTTGCTCTGGTAATACCTCCTGGTCATAATGCAGGGTTAAAATTTTCTATGGGTTTCCATCTTCAAAATAATGAATCAATTTCTATCTTAGCATCCCGGTTCTTAGGAGCAAAGAAGGTTATTATCATTGATTGGAATGTACACCATGGGGATGGGATATTCATGATCTTTGAGGAAGATCAATGATTTTATATATATATATTTACATAGACATGGAGAGGGTTTCTATAATGGTAGCGGTGTTGATACTAAGGTTGGTAGATCCAAAGGGTGAGAGATTACATGGAAATTGGAGTTGGGGATACTGACAATATTTTTTTGGCATTTGAACATGTCATTCTTCCAATAGCGACGTAGTTTCGGAATTGATTTAACAATTAGATGGTTATTATTAATTTCTATGAAGTCACTCCTAATTGTTTTGCACACATGTTCTGGATGTTGATCTTGAGTTGACTCTCAAAGGGAAGTATGCTTGAAGGAGGTTATAATCTATGCTCAATATCTGCCTCAACTACAACAATTAAAGAGAATTTGATGTGGTTTTCTAACCACGTGCACTAACCCGTTGTTTGGATCTCTACTTTCAAACGAGTGGAAAATTCCTATTGGAAGTTTCAGATCGTTGATTTAGTTCAAATTGTAGGAGAGAAGTCTACACTACTCACCCTCCCTCCTTTCTATAAACTGCTCTATATTTTTTAATCCTCGAAAATGCTAAGCATGCTCATTGAAGTGGACTGAGAAAGAGATGGTTCATTCTCTGAACTAAGACTCGATAGGGGAGAAGCCCTCAATGAAATTATGAACATTAATAAGACATTGAAGAGGATGAATTCCCACATGGAAGGAATGAAATGGTCCATTGACCATATGAACAACCATATGGAGCAACCGAATAAGAAATGTGATGGGATTAAAACCAAAGTTAGGGAATAGGGGGAAGAGATAGAGCATCTTTTCAATGAAATACAAATGCATTTAAATATGATCTCAAGTTTCACCCAAGGAAACCAGTCTTATGTTGGGCATTGCATGGTCATAAAAGAAATTGAAGAAGAGATAGTCCAATAGACTACTATGGGAATATTTGGAGGTCCAAGCTTCTAGGTTCAGGCTTAGGCTCAAAATGACCAGTACATAGATTAAAACTATAGTGGACATGTTTTCTCATAAATATCTAATGATTATATGTTTTTCAGATGCATATTGTTACTAGGGAAATTTGTTAAGTAGTATAGCCATATGAACTTTCTAAAATTTTTGCATGCACTATGGGCCTATAAGGCTGAAGGTTTTTTTAAAGAATCTGTTGAAATCTGGGCATAAAATTTTATTTTTGAAATTATTGTTTTCCAAAAGATGACAAAGACCTTTCAATGTTTCATAACATCAAAAAGAGTGATGTTCTTATTTATCGCTTCCAAGCCTACAACCTGTTGCAGCTGCAACTATTTTCCCAAATTTTTGAAATTTTGGACCCTCCTGTTAATTT
This sequence comes from Pseudotsuga menziesii, assembly GCA_001517045.1. Taxonomy (NCBI): domain Eukaryota; kingdom Viridiplantae; phylum Streptophyta; class Pinopsida; order Pinales; family Pinaceae; genus Pseudotsuga; species Pseudotsuga menziesii. The sequence goes on from LPNX010061205.1 coordinate 181,686, forward strand.
TTATCTTGCCTAAAATCATTTAGATTCATGAGCCCTGTCTTTGTTTTCCCTTTACTACAAGTTTGGATTGTTTTGAGGTTAACCCTCTTCATGCTTTTTAGAAAATTGCTTATGTCTGAAACTACTTTGGATTGTGGAATTTAGAGTTTGGTTTTTTCCCTTTGGTCTGTGATTTCTTTCTTTCTTTGTTCTCAGAATCTTATTTCTCTTTTTCGCCACTTTTTCGGACATGAAACAAACTTTCATCGTTGCCCAGCCGAAAGTAACTCTTTCAGTTTGATTGCTCAGAGGCCATTTAAACAACGCATCAGAGCCTTATTTCCTTATGGAGCCCCCGTTGCGGAAGCTGAATGATGAGTGTTCTACCAGATAGTTTGGACTTTTTCGATGTCATGTTGTTATTGTTTTTACTTGTTTTTCATTATCAGAGGTTGGTTGAAGTTGAGTTGGGGTTGTTTGATCTTTCTGAAGCCGCTATGTTGAAAGTGAGACAAGATTTTTGGGCCACTGCACAACTTTAGGTTGTCCAAACACTTAACATTTCATGATGTTTCTGTACCTTATCAAAAAGTTTTTGGTTTTGATCGAAGGCTGTAGTCTGATCGATTTCCACCATTGTGGCTCCCGAGCGAACTAAGTGTCTGCCATATAACTGCTCCGCTGGCCAATGCTTGGTCTGGGTTTTTCCTTTTGGTCTTTTGACCACGGGGCCCATAGTATTTTCATCTACCGCCGTTGCGGCTATGTAATGCACTAACCTCCTGACATTGATTTCGTTCTGTTCACCGATAGGGAACTTTACGGCTCGATGCTTTGGCATTTAGTTCTTTCGACTTCGATAGGCTTAACGGTTCTGCGGAACTCGTTGTCCATCTGAAACCCACCATTGTGGCTGTAAGTAAGACTGTCCGGCTGATGTTTTATCGATTCAAGCCATCGATAAGGTTTTTCCCACCGTCTTGTGAGTTTCTAACCCCTGTGTGGGTGGCAATGGTTTTTGATTCCTGTTGAGGCTGTCGCAACAAGAGCGCAGTACAGGGCCTCATCTTAACGATCAATTTTATTGTTAGTGTAGTTTAAGTATTAAAAAGACGTGGTCCAAATTAACGACGAATTTTTGTTTTAACAACAGATGGACTCAGAAGATTCTTCAGATTGCTGCTATAAGAAGACATAGTTGAAGGTTAAAGCTGAGGAAAGTTGGATGAAAAGTGATAGGCAAATACATTCTGAGATCAACGCGATCTAAAAGGGACAAATGAAAGACAAAGCGGAATCAATAGCAACAGAGGACCAGTTTTGGAAAAGGTTCAGCAATTACTAAGCTGGTCCCACTATGTGAAGTACTCGTAAGAATAAAATCTGAAATGTAACGTATTGCCTAAATCATGACCACTCACAAGCTGACAAAACTGTGAGATTAAAATTGTCGGGGAAGCCGGAAGGTCAAGGGCCAGTGAAACCCAAAGGTTTTGTGGTTTTTGTATAAAGATAGGAAAGGGAGAGGGAATTAGGGGCTTTTTCCCTAGAAAAACTTGTGAGTTATTGTTTGTAAGAGGAACTATTTCGTTTTACAATAATAAATTGCAAATTTTTCCTGCTGGAGAAGGTGCTGTGTGGAATGTTCGAATGTGATAAAATGAACAATGTTGGAGGGGAACTATTTCATTAACTATGAGAGTGTTCTAACTTTTTGAACCTATGTTCTTGTCTGAATGTTCTCTGGTATATTATGTGATAATTTCCACTATGAGTAATGGAGGTTTTAACTGTTGATGAGATATCTTGTCGTGTATATCTTTATTCATGTTTATGTGTTTGGTTCTAAGAATAGCTATCTGTGATTTACCTTAACATGTGAATAGTATTACATTACTCATGAATTAATATTTTTCTCTCTAGAGACATCTTAGTTAGTATGTATTTTCTAGTTGTGTGCGATTGAGATGTGAGAGAGTCTAAGACGAGAGGTAAGAACATGTGCATCACATTGTGACCACTCCTTACATCCTTAATCAATATGCATCTTATATAGGCACTTGCATATCATACTTAAAGTCAAGAATTACACAAATATATAGGGTGGATAGGGCCGCAACTGGTAAAACCTTTTATTTTTGTTACTTGACCTACAGTAGCTGGACCGCAAATCGGATGGGTTCCCTACACCAAACAGTCATGGGCTAATTAGGAATGTTGACTTGGGAGAATCCCTTGCTGTTGTTTCCTGTGAATTTCAAGGCCTCAACAGTTTTTGGTGCTAGAAGGAGGCCCGCCAGTGCATGGCTGGCCAAGGAAACCCATTTTCCCGAGATTATTCCACCGGTGACAGTTCAGAAGGTAGTTTGTTTTCCAATCCAGTTCCTGAAGAGGGGGGTAGAGAACATTTGTATTTTTTAGACAACGAAGTTTTTAATGATATGAGAAGACACACTAGGGCATACGCGAAGAATATTGGAGGATTACCGATTATCCTTGAATTTCCCATAAGAGAATATAAAAGGAAAGACCGTCCTATATTGGAAGACTCAATGTTGGCTGGATATTTGGAAGAACTTGTAAAAACAACCTTACAGGAAGTTGTACAGCCTTTGAATCAAGTTGGCCCAGATACTCCTTATGGTTCTCCTGTTTATACTCCTATTCATTCACCACCTCACTCTCCACCCAGACTCATGGTAGGTGTAAATCCAAATCAGCCACCTAACCCACCAAATCCACCACCTGCCTGGAAAGCCAGATCACCTTTAAACCTAACACCTCCTTTGCATGATTTAACTCAATATTTTGAAAATATGCTGCCCAAGTTTGATCCAAATGAGAAGATTTTAGTAGATGATCACTTACAAAGTTTCTATTTGGCAATAGAAGGATTAAGGGCTGGGGAATATGAGGATGTAGTTTGTAGAATTTTTCCACACACCCTTAAAGTAGCAGTAGCATCGTGGTACTTTGGTTTTCCTGCAAACTCTATCCTTGATTGGGATACCTTTGAAAGGATTTTTAGAAGTAAGTATGAAACCCAAAAAACTCATGCATCTCTCATGAAAGGACTATGCACCTTAAAGAAAGAAAGAAAAGAGAAGGTGTATAGTTTTACCCAAAGATTCGTGGCCTATCTTAAGAATTTTTCTGAAGCTGACAAACCCTTGGATAAAGTCCTGATTGAATATTATACCTTAGCTCTAAGACCCGAGTTGGCCATGTTTGCCAAAATTAAGGCCAAACCTATGCTAGCAGAGACTTATGAGGAAGAGGAGAGAGTAGAGGCTCAAAGGGAAAGTATCGAAGATTATCCTGAATGGTCAAGAGAGAAAAATGTTTGGAGGAAATATTTGTTGTTTACTAATCCTAAAGAGGAGCAATCACCAGATTTGGAAGGAATGGCAAAGATGATGCAGAAGATTTCTAACAGAATCATAGACTTGGAAAAGGAAAAGGAAGCCCAAAAGTTGTAGAAGCCTTATTACAAGAAAAGGGAAGATAACAATCAATCCCAACCCCCTCTGCATAGGCCTGCATCTATGAGCTTAATAGAGGTAGGAATGGAAAATTTTTGCACTTTACACCAACAACCCCATTCTGAAAAGAATTGTCCTTAATGGATAAATTCAATGACGTTGTTCATGAATCAACTTTTGGATTCCAAATTAACTGAAGACAATGATGAAGAAGGGAAAGATAACAACAAATAAACAGAAAAAAAGGAGGATGAAGCTATGGTTTTATGGGATTGTGTATCTTTGTTTCATGTCGAAGAAGAAAAGGATCTGAGATGCGAGGGCATCCTGGAAACAAATGTGACCACAAGAATCTAGGGGTTGATTAAGGAAAACAGTATTATGCTCCCGAAGATCAAAAGACTCCTAAAGAATGTTAATAAATTTCAAAATATCTCTCCAGCTAATAAAATTCTGGAGTTTACCATCACCAGTCAGAATCCTAGACAGACCAACATGCATACTAATCCCAATGAAGAAAAAATAAATAATGTTAGATCAAATCTCACAGAACATAAGATGGATTATGACATTGTGGAGGATATCAAGAAGGTGAGGGAAAACATCTCATTATTTGAAATGTGCAATGTGCCATAGCAAAAAGAAAATCTATTGAAAGCACTTGAAGCATCAGAGGAGAGGTTTCCCATTGACAATCAGTCCCAAGAAGAAGAATTTGATGAAGCAAGTATGGGAGGTAAGCCTAAAAGAAAGAATCCACCTTTTCTCCTTACTTTTGAAATTTTCAACCATAACGTGCATAACTACCTAGTAGACTCGGGGGTATCAGTCAATGTCATGCCGCTGTCAGTCTGCAAAAAGATAAATGGACAACCTAAACCATCTACATGGAGGGTTGTTCAGTTGGATAGAACGAATGTGAAGGTAATTGGAGAAATGGAGGATGTTCTCGTTCACTTATCTTCAAATGATAAGGTATGTCAAGTCATCGATATTGTGGTGGTTGACATATGGAAGTTTATGGAGTTGTTTTAAGCAGAGATTGGTCGGCAAAGCTGAACATATATTTTGCCTCGGACCGGTTGCATCTGTGGCTTCCATATAAAGGAATCCCAAATCAAATTAAAGTGTTGAGGGAGCCCCACATGAAACACAATGTTACTCAGTTTGAAGAAAAAAATGAACCAGTGGATTCTGTTTTGGGAAACTACTTTATTGAGCTAGAACCAAGAAACTATCAAGCGGAAGAAGCTAGCGATACATCAGATGCTCAACCTGATCTCCTTCGGTTTTCACAGGCTGATGAAATCGATTGTAAAATAGTAGAATTAGCTGTAGACATAGATGTTAATTCTTGCACAATAGCGGTTAGCAATTTTTGGACGCTTTTCTTTGATGGTTCTAAAACTTTAGAGGGGTCGGGAGCCGGCTGTGTCCTGATTGACCCTATAAAAAACAAACATTTTCTTTCATGTAGGTTAGAGTTTGAATGTACCAATAACACAGATGAATATGAAGCATTGGTTCAAGGATTAAGGAAAGCAATTGAATTAAAGGCAAATAATCTGAAAGTGTTTGGAGATTCTGAAATAATTGTAAAACAAATTCGGAATCAAATACATTGCATTTCTCCTCATTTAAAAGCTTATGAAAATGAAGTATGGGATTTACTTAAATGTTTTAATGCATTTAACATTGTATCGATTCCAAGACTCAAGATTGCAGCAGCTGACTTGTTGGCCACATTAGCTGCGAAGCTTGTGCCCTCTAATAATCAGTGCTCTATTGAATTGGTTTTCAGGCCCTTGGTTCCAGATATAATTACCAATCTACGAGTTTTCAATGATGATCAGTAGATTATAGAATGCTTGATAAATGACGAGGCCTTCAAAGGGGAAATTATTGATGATGAAGAACATCAGGCCGAGCTAAAATTCGATAATTTTATTCCTAAGGGAGTCAGGACTTTAGAATGAATGTTTGATTTAAATGAGAAATTCAGAAGACCATCGAATGTGAAGACTCATAGTTCATCTCTACAATTCGAGTTGATTAATTTGGGGACTGAGATGGAGCCTAAATATGTGAATCTGGGAAAATGATGCTCCCCAGCTGAAAGGGATAGGTTCATCGTTCTTTTCAAGCAATAAAAATATGTTTTTGCCTGGATGTATGAAGATTTGAAGACATATGACACCAATATTATCCATCATGTTATCCACATCAAATCTGGAATCAAACCTTATCAGCAGCCTTTAAGGAAAATGCATCCAAAATTAGAACCTTTAATCCATAGTGAAGTTAAGAAACTATTGGATGCTAGAATTATCTTCAAGGTTAGACACTCGGAATGGGTTTCAAATATGGTACTGGTGAGGAAGAAATTTGGATAAATCAGGTTATGCGTGGATTTTAGAAACCTAAATCATGCCTCAGATAAAGACAATTATCCTGTTCCACCCATGGAGCATATATTGCAAATGGTTTCAGGTTCTAAACTATTCTCTTTATTAGATGGATTCTCAAGCTACAATCAAGTATTAGTAGCCAAAGAAGACAGACTAAAAATGACATTCAAGACTAGGTGAGGAATGTTTACTTATAGAAGGATGCCCTTTGGACTCATAAACGCTGGAGCTACCTTCCAGAGGGCCATGGACATAGCTTTCCACGTTCCGATTGGCCACAATGCTGTAGTATACCTCGATGACATCATGATATTCTCAAAGAAAAATGAGGAACATGTGTTACATCTAAAGGATATTTTTGAATGCTGCTAAAAATATGGTATCTCACTAAACCCCAAGAAGTGCATGTTCGTTGTTACAGAAGGTAAGTTGTTGGGTCACATGGTTTCTAAGAAGGGGATCTCCATAGACCCAGAAAGGATCAAAGCCATTGAACAGATTCCCTTACCCCATACTAAAACGGGCATGCAAACATTTATGGGGGCAATAAACTTCGCGGGAAGGTTTGTGCCAGATTTTGCTAAAATTGTTAAACCTTTGCAGCAAATGGTAAAGCAAGGTGTACAATTCAAGTGGACTGATGTAGAGAAGAACACATTTAGTAAGATTAAAATGGCTGTTTCAAGAGCCAAGTACAGGGCCTCATCTTAATGATCAATTTTATTGTTAGTGTAGTTTAGGTATTAAAAAGGTGCGGTCCGAATTAATGATGAATTTTTGTTTTGACTGCAGATGGACTCAGAAGATTCTTTAGATTGCTGCTACAAGAAGACATAGCCAAAGGTTAAACCTAAGGAAAGTTGGATGAAAAGTGATTGGCAGATACATTCTGAGATCAACGGGATCTAAAAGGGACAAATGAAAAACAAAGTGGAATCAATAGCAACAGAGGCCCGATTTTGGAAAAGGTTCAGCAGTTACTGAGCTGGTCTCACTATGTGAAGTACTCGTAAGAATAAAATCTGAAATGTAACGTATTTCCTAAATCATGAGCACTCACAAACTAACAAAACTGTGAGATTAAAACGGTCAGGGAAGCCGGAAGGTCAAGGGGTGGGGCAACCCAAAGGTTTTGTGGTTTTTGTATAAATATAGGAAAGGGAGAGGGAATTAGGGTCTTTTTCCCTGGAAAAACTTGTGAGCTATTGTTTGTAAGAGGAACTATTTCGTTTTACAATAAGAAATTGCAAATTTTTCCTACTGGAGAAGGTGTTGTCTGGATTGTTCGAATGTGATAAAATGAACAATGTTGGAGGGGAACTATTTCGTTTTCAACTGTGTTTCATTAATTGTGAGAGCATTCTAACTTTCTAAACCTATGTTTTTGTCTAAATGTTCTCTGGTATATTTTGTGATAATTTCCACTATGAATAATGGAGGTTTTAACTGTTGATTAGCTATCTTGTCATGTATATCTTTATTCATGTTATGTGTTTGGTTCTAAGAACAACTATTTGTGATTTACCTTAACATGTGAACAATATTACATTACTCGTGAATTAATATTTTTCTCTCTAGAGACAACTTAGTTAGTATGTGTTTTCTAGTTGTGTGTGATTGAGATGCAAGAGAGTCTAAGACGAGAGGTAAGAACCTGCGCATCACATTGTGACCACTCCTTGCATCCTTAATCAATCTGCATCTTAGATAGGCACTTTCATATCATACTTAAAGTCAAGAGTTACAAAAATATATACGGTGGATCGGGCTGCAATTGGTAAAACCTTTTATTTTTGTTACTTGACCTACGGTAGTCGGACCGCAAACCGGACGGATTCCCTACACTGAACAGTCATGGGTTAATTGGGAACATTGACTGGGGAGAATCCCTTGCTATTGTTGCCTGCAAATTTCAAGGCCTGAACACAACCTTACCCTATAATGATGATGTGAGATGGATGTTATTGCTCGGATGTATAAACTGTGAAATATTGAAGCTATACTAAGTAAAAAGTTCATGTAAAGATTTAGGGAAGAAAACCCTAACTTGGTTGAAGTCACCAAATAATGGTAGGATGAAAAGAATACTTTCACAGAAAAGGAAAATTAGATATACCTAGTACAATACTTCAAATATATGCATCAATTGTTAGCTGCCATGATTGTTAGATGCCATTAGCTCACCACTCAGGTGAAATATGACAAGTATTAAATTGGGTGCATATCCTATCGTTTAATATCCCAAACACTGTAAGAGTGATAAAATATTACTGAGCAGTGAAAAACAAGGCTTTTACATTCCTGCATTTTTATTAATTAAGTTTGTTCTATGAATATATTTCCTCTAATGGGTTGGGACTAGAACCCTAGTATGCTCCTTGTACATGTGTATTGTAGTGAATTGTGGGATTCAAATTTCAAGAAGCACTTCAATGCAATACATGACGATTTCATGGACCCTCTATACTCCATCATCTTCAACCAACCAGCCCCTAGACTTTCAAAAGAATCTAGGGAAACTAGAAATATTATAGGGGATTGGTACATCCAAGAATATTTCACTTATATTAAGGATTTTGGTGCTTCCTCCTCCCCATATTTACTTCCTCAATATGTTTTGTATATTTTATTTCTTAGAAGAAAATATGACTTGCAACTAATGAGTACCAAAATATTCTAATACAAAACGGTTACAGTAAGACACCAGCTAGAAGTTTCCTCTATATGTGTTCAATCATAAATTACCATCATACTCAGATAATGGTGATCTATTGATCCAACACAATAAACTCATGCAAAATTTGTATTTTTTCCCTATTTCACATTGAGAGACAAAAGAAAGTCAAGACAAGAACAAACAACTATATTCAAGAACTATTGGCAATTGAAATGCTAAAGAGACTACAGAAATTGATGATAATATGAGATAAGATAATTTTATTAATGTCTAACAAATGACTGTTAAAAGTGGGTCAATGGGACTAAAAGAGTACATGATTACATGATGGGAGTGTAAATGTAACTCCTATATTGAATATTTGGTGGGGAAGTATATTGATTTGCATAGTGCCTCTTACCATTATTTCTCATCCTTAGCTATGGAATTTTCGACCCATTTAAAATTTCCCATCCACTATGAGACTAGGACAGAACTATTGACATCAGTGTGTTAAAATACCTCCACTGATATTTATAATCATATTCATTAATGGAGAAGAAGGTGGTGCCTTATTCACACTAAAATCCCAAATCAATTTTTAGCTTATTGGTTTGTCAAGTCTTTATTGCCACTAATTTCCAAGAATTCCATTATGTCAGGTGCACTTACAGATGATCAGGTTATCCTCAAGGCACGACAACTAGATTTTATCCATTCTCATTCTAATACCTTATATCATACCATTCCCCATGACTCTGGAACTTGAACCAATCAACCCAGACCTACTCTTGGATTGCATGTTGATGCAATTGTATATGTTGTTATCAATAGTGAAATGAATCAAATGGTTGATAAAATGGGACTAATTACTATCAATCAACCCCGTCTATTAATCAAACCTTAGCCCCATCATCTTCAAGCTTGAACAAGCCCTCCAAAGTCAACATAGTGCAAACCACACTGGCTAGTAATGGTAATCATTAAGGGGTAAGAAGAAGAAAAATCATAAGAAGAAAACTAATTATGGGAAAAAGGTCAATCCAACCATAAATTCTACTACCCAAGAAGGTGAAGGAAAGAACACCACTTGATTTCCCTACATAATTTACAAATGAGACCATCTCACACACCAGTGTCCTCACATGGAGGAAATTCATAAGCATATGGTTTAGTGGCGTTCCACATTGCAACAAGCTATCCTAAACAATGTTTTTCCTCCATCACAATGTAAATTGGTAGCATCTAATCCCACCCCTATTCAAGGAGATCATGATGACAATTCCCAATCGAGTGATCCTCCCATAGTTTTTTTGTGTGAACACGATGTCCTTTTGCAAACTCATGTTCAAAACTACAATGCTTCAAGTAAGAAGCAAATGACACACAATCATACCTCAGACCATGTGCCGCATTGATCAAACCTTAGGCCTTGTTGTAGGATTTCAACCTTTATTAATAGTTGTTTATAAAATAAACATAGGTTAGGGATGACGTAACAACACTAATTTGTTACATATGAAATAAGGAAGAGACAACATTTAAATATTCAATTTAAAATGTTCTCTTACCCACAATTTAGTTTCCCTTCATTGGTGTCCAAAATATAGTCAACAAGATGTCTAAATTATATTTTAAGTGGCCAAGAATTTGATGATATTTTCTTGCTGAGGATATCCCAACACACATTATATTTTTTATTATTATGGGATTCCACCAAATTGCACATATAGGCCTAAAAAGATATTATGTCCTCCATCAATCCAATCTTTCATCAAAAACCTTACCTATTAAATGTTAAAAAATACCATCATTTTTAGCGAGAAAAAGTACAATAAGAAAAGGCACAATGGGCCACTCATTGAAAGATAATAGGCCAAAGGGGTAGAAGTCCCCTATACTAGACCCAAATACACTTGTTTACCATAAATAAAATTTTTATATGAAGGTGTATTTCACCAAAATAAATGATCATATGAAAGGGTTGAAGGGGAAAGTGGATATAAGAGACTGTGAAATTTATAACCTCACCCAATTCCTAAGGTCAGGTGACTTAATCAATGGTATTTTCTTGAAAAACAAGTAATTATTAAATTGTTATGTGAACTATCAAACCAATGATATACTATTATGTTTTCCCATCTGACTCAATTTATATAACCTACAAATTATCCTATCCTATCGGATTTACAACCTCACCCCTCCTCCTAGATTCCTTAAATATACATTAGTATACATTCAGTAAATCTCCTCTCCTCTAATATCAAATTAGGGTACTCACCAATTTGGGGGGCATGCTGTCATCTTCTATGTGAGCTTTGCAAATCCTGCCCTGCCTCTGCAGACCCTCAGACAACTACAAACCCTCCTCTTCCTATGCAAATTAAGCCCCCTCTTCTACATGACCTCCGACAGCAACTGTCAACCTCACAAAACACCAGACAAATCATGACTTTGAACTCGCACAACAAAGGAAAATGCAAAGGAAAATTGCAAATCATGACTTTGACCTCATGCAGCACCTGACCGGCAATTGTTTAAAACCAAATTGTGACTTCAAACTCCAGTAACCAATGACAGGGAAGGGTTGAAAGGAAAAGGAGAAAATAAGAAAAGATCAAGATAGATCCGAAAGATTATGAAAGTACGTAATTTAGGATGTCCCTTTTATAGAGAGACATCTCCGCCTCCAAATAATATGCACACATATATCCTTAATTTTTCTAAACAAATGAAATTGTTCTAAACTGGTGAGAATGTGAGTTTAAAGTCATACATTGCAACACTATGTTTTTAAAAGCAAAAATATAGTCTTGTAGGTATATATATAGTCATGTGTAACTTTTGAGAAGTCATGTTATATATAGAAAATATATAGTCACATACAATCATGCTTTAATTTTATATAGTCATAGTCATATCGTCATATATAGTCATATATTAATGTTATAATTTTTGAAATAACACAACTTTTTAAAATGATGCGGCCTTTTAAAATACGACTCTATATAACTTCAGCATTTGACTCCCATGCCACGTCTGCCACATTATATTAACATTTTAAAAGAAGGGAAATTTTTGAAATTACCCATCCAAATAAATTTCTTAAGATTTTGAAATTCCTATGCTATAAAGTTCAACTCATCATTCACAATAATGTAAATTTGATAAATTATAATCACTTACTCACTCATGTCATGCACTCATTGCTTACTTGTGCAATATGACCAATAATCATTGATGACTACAAGGCACTAGCCATCGAAATGTGACTCTGACCCTCGAGTCCCCAAGCAATCTGAAATGTGACAATGTGTCAACAATTACGACTATAACAAAAAATAACAACTACTAGTCTACTACTAGGCCTGAAAAGAGCTCAAAACTCTGTTCCTACTACCTATGCGAACCTCGTTACCAATGTACACTACCTATATTTCATCACCATATTCTTCTTCATCATCATACTCATCATCATCATCATTAGCATCATCATCATCATCATTAGAACCATCATCATCATCTACATCATGATCATGATCATCATAACCATCATCATCATCTTTGTCATCATCATCATCATCATCATCATCATCATTGACATCATCATCACCATCATCATCATTAGCATCATCGTCATCATCATCACCATCATCCTCATCATCGTTGTCACCACCACCATCGTCACCATCATCCTCATCATCGTTGTCACCACCACCATCATCATCATCATCACCATCATCCTCATCATCGTTGTCACCACCACCATCATCATCATCACCACCACCATCATCATCTCCATCATCCTCAACATCCTCATCATCAACGCCATCATTCTCATCATCATCATCATCATCACCATCATTATCATCATCATCATCATTGACATCACCATCACCATCATCATCATCATCATCATCTCCATCATCATCATCATCATCATCATCGTCATCATCATTGACATCATCATCGTCATCATCCTACATTGACATCATCATCTCTTTCGTGATCATCATCCCGCATTGACATCATCATCATCATCATCACCACCACCACCACCATCATCATCATCACTATCATCATCGGTATCATCATCATCATCACCATCATCATCACCATCATTATTGACATCATTATCATCCTTTGTTGACATCATCATCATCGAAATCATCATCATCATCATCATCATTAGCATTGTCATCTTCATCATCATCATCATTGACATCATCATCATCACCATCATCATCATGATCATTGACATCATCATCAGCATCATCATCTTCAACACTATCATCATCATCATCATCATCATCATCACTATCATCATCATCATCATCATCGGTCTCGACTCATAAATATTTAATTCGTATTATCAAATTTGTCTAAGAAGATTTTAGTGAATTCTATAATCTTTATACAATTACAATATTAACTCCACAACTATTTCCATACACAAGTGAACATGAATGTTTCTTCACAAGTTTATGACTAACCCAAACTTGTAACAAGTGTAATGATGAGGAATTATATAAGTTCTATAATCTTTAACATTTATGTGATTATATCTCTTTGAATTTTGATGTCGGTACTTTTCTATTAAGTTCACTCTCATGGATCATATGTCTAAACATCTATTGCTCAATTGATTCTCTCTATAACCTACACAAAGATTTAGATTATTGTTTTACCCTCACATTGTCCACTATTTAAGTTAATTGGTCTGTTTGTTCATGTCATAAAATAATTGCAACATAACTCTGAAGATATTATTTTTATAGATAGGGAATGACCCATTTAATTTCTACAAATACAATTGATCATAGCCAAAATTGAATAGAAAGAAAAATAATAGATATCACGTTCATTCATGCATACTTAACATCATAAATATTTCAATAAATATAAGAAACCATTTTTTCCATTAATTTTCTTAAATTTAGTCTATATTTAAAATATAATAACTCCAATTAAATTATTTACTTTGTTACAATTTTAACTTTACCATAGGCAATATTGTACTTCTCTCTTATCATCTCCATTATTAAATAGTTATCATTGAGTATTAGAAACTATTAAATGCAAGGTGTTCTATGTTATACTATTTTATAGATCTTATTACCTTATAAGATTTCAACTTATTTACACATAGTGATCTTTATGATTCATAGCGTATAACCTTATAGATGAGATAGGTTATAACCTTATAAATGATTTATAGATGAGATAGCTTATAACCTTACGGGTGGGATCTACATGTTTAATGTTTGGATATTATGTTTTTTGAAGAAATTAATTTGATAGGATAAAGGAACTATGGAATGAAAATGTTATGTATTATAATGGGTTATAAAGTGATGTCAATGTATTATATTTATAAATGATTTGATTATGTGATATATAAATGGAATAATAGTATTAATATTGATTATATTAAAAAGATTATTGTATTACACATATTTTAATTTATATTATCATTATCATATAATAATCTAACTACGATAGGAATGCATTGTTTTTTTTAATAATTTTTTATTGATAATAACCAAAATAATTATATTTATTCATAACAAGTCCATGAATAGGATTAGGTAAAATTTAAATTTATTTACAAATAGTAAAAATTATCAATTAATAAAGGATAAGGACTAAGTTGTATGTCTTTAACATAAACACTTCACTATTCACATGAACTTAGTCTCTTTCGAGCTACTTGAAAACTTAGGGTGATCATTCTTGCTTCTTCCATCTTAGTTGTATGGGAAGTTGATGTCTTGTTATGTGAGCATTATGAAGGTGTTGTTGTGTGAGTGTTCCATCTTCTGTATTAACGCCCAAGTGTGTTTATAAATGCAAGAGATTTGGTGATATTTCATATAAATACACATCATTGTGTTGTGTAAAATTAATGACAATGATAATAGCCAATGGAATGATATTTTCATGTCTTTGATATGCTTACTATAAGTAATCGTTCAGTGATAATTTTATATATAAAGCACCATAGGATATATATTATGACCATTTTAACCAACAAAGAATCAACATGAATGATGATGAAGATGATCAGGATGATGATGATTATCAAGATGATGATGAAGGAGATGATGATGATGATGATGATTGTGATGACAATGATGATTGTGATGATGATGATGATGATGATGATGATGAAGATGACTATGATGATGACAATTATCAGGACAATGATGATGATGATGATCATCATCATCATCAATATCATAACTATGCATTTCTTTAATGATCTTATCTTTGTTTCGAGAATAATTTAATATTCTTTACTGAATAGGGACAACCACATGAAGATGGAAGCTCTTATCACCCCTCCTTCCCCTCTGTTTTTAGGAATTTTGAACCCTCTATGGACACAAGTTCTTCCTCTAGTGTGAATGGTTTAGATCTAGAACAAATAGTTCACAACAAGGTTGGAATACTTTTCCTAGAAACTAAAGACACCTTGAATGGAATCTTTGATGGAATGATGTGGCTCTTCACCTATGGTGAAATATCTCCAAGAAAATACTTGCATGAACACACCAAACAAAAAATATCAAAATTACTAGAACATCATCTATAGATCTATATTGGTGACTAAGGAATCCAATAATAAACATACAAGAATATACATAACAAGTATATGGGAAAGCAACCAACTTTGCATTGATATATAAAGAAATATTTTACAACCTATTCCTTAGTGTTGATGCACTCCTCCAAAAAACTGATGTCTTATCCCCAATAGCTCCAACTTTCTCCTCTATGCTCACTCTGATAGATCAGGATAGAATGTCAAAATGGAAGCATGACGTTGCTCTCTCCTCAACCATGGGGTATGAGCCTATTTTTATAGGCCTCAAATGGATAGAGATGGTTGATATTTTTGTGGGTGAGGTGGATAAGAGATCCTAAAAGCATGGGGCTAGAGCTCAACTAACCCAGGTGGACAGGGATAAGGCCCTCCATGAATATTTTGATCTAGAAGCTTCGTGAAGTCTCTCTTTTTAAATTCTTAACTAGGGCACCTCTCCTTCTCCTTGATGACAAGGAGGTGCTAGGGAATAGCCTCTCTTCAAACAAAGAGAAAAGGAGGTGCCATCGCCTGTCTTCAACACAACTCAGGTGGTGCTGAAGGTACTACCACTCCTACGCTTAAGGGTAGAAACAGTGCTAGGTTTTTATATGCAAGTTTGACATCTGGATCAATGATTTTAGTTCAAGATTTGGGAATGAGGGAAAACAAGGATTTTTAGCATCTTGTCACATGTTGATGATGATATTTAGGTGTAACAAAATTCCCCCCAAAGCATGAGGCTAGAGGGATATGATAGGAGAGATATTTTATAGAGCAATTTATCACTTTGAGGCAAGAATCAGATTGATCGAAGATAAACACCAATCAGGAATATGCATTACATCAATACTTTTGACTCATGACAAAATGTGTCTTCACCATGGCTGCAGACCAATACAAGGAAGATCCATGGTATAGATTAACAAACATGGCTACTAATACAACATAGATCCATGTGATAGAGGACTCAAACTTGGACATAGCTACTAGACATACAACATAGATCTATTCCATACATGTGAAAATTTGAGCATAGCTACGACCATACACATGTGGATCCATGCTGGCACTTCATCCAATATACTCCATTGCAACCACGGGAGAAAGATATGAGTGATTTATAAAAAATACCCAGGGTATTCGTCTCATCTTCCACAAAGTACGATTCTATCCATGTCACTACAATGATTTGAATTCAAACATGGGAGAAACCACTTGATTACCAGTCAACGATGTGAACCATTAACAATTGCAAGGGGAATCAACTTAATGTCAATGATTCCCAAGGTACCCTAGTACAAGATACTAAGTGTGAATAGATGATTTAATGTCAAACACTCAGTCGAATCTATTGATCAAAGGTTAATGATGTGAACCTTTGTCGGGAGCGAGAGAACTTGTAATTAAAGCATACACATCTCAAGGTACTAAAATACTTTCTAATACTAATTCCCGGATGATGAGTTGATGTTGACAGGAATAGTATCATCAAAAGATGGCCAAAAGATGGCCATGATGAATACCACATCGACGACACGAAACTCAAATCAAAATTATGGAATGTTGTAGATAATGTAACCATAGGATTGACTCAAAAGGTACTGACAAAAAAACTATTTTAACTATAGAGGTAAACTTCTTACTCCCTTTGAACATTGGGTGACATGAAAATAGACTTGGTAACATGATTGGACCAGACAGACACACAATATGACAGTGGACAATGTATTATTTTTGAAAAAATCAAAGGAATGACATGACTCATGAAAGTGGATCCACTTGTAAGTCAGTTGAATACCCAATTGAATGAATGATATGTAGAAAAGTGCCATGTTCAAAGGTGACAAACAAAAATCCATTTATTTGCAAAATGAACTAATTCCATTCCCTTAATTACCCCATCATGATTGATGAGTGCCTCTTTTCGTTTTTATGAGTCCAAAGAGGGTAACAAACACTCGTTTTAGCTCATCCGAAGACAAGTCCATTCTCATATATTTTATGAACATAAGAACGGAAGGGTTTGTTCCCTGAACGGGTCTGTTAGTGTATAGTTTAATGAGTCTAATGAAAGCAAACTCAGTATCATTCATGTTTAGAGAGGCTAAACAAAGATGGAAAAAAACTCCAAAAGGTCATTTTTTCTTATGATTTAGTCTCTAAGGCCCGAAAAGGTATAAAATAATACCCAAGAGAAATCTTCCAGTCATGATTGGTTGGAGTGTTCCTTTTTCATAAATGGAACCCCCTGGTCTGAAAAAGGGGTAAACTATCACCAAGAAGACGACTCTTTAAGTCCTTTTGCGAGCGTGAAGAAGACAAGTTCACTCGTCTAGCTTTTCACATTTTAAGAATCCTAAAGAGCTTAAATAAGACTCTATTATCCTTTTTCATGTTTGAATCTAGAGCACAAAAAAAGTAATAAAGTACGCTCAAACCACTTGTCATGTTTTGACCAGAGCATGAAAAATGAAAAGTAAGCTCAACATGATCTCATTATTTTTAACGAGCTCAAAGATCACTTGAATGAATGCTCGAAGATTGGTTTCATTTTTACGCAAGATCAAAACCAATGGGTAAACTATGCTTGAAAAGTACCATTAACATGATATATAGAGGTTGGAAGATTTACCCCAGCATGATTGCTAGCGAGCCTTAGCCTTAGCATGGTTTCTTAGGGCTCAACATGCCCCCCCAAACTTCATTTCGTCTGGTGATTCTTCTTCCATACCCAACCTAAAAAACCTGGTTACTAATGAGAAAATGTTCACCAGAGGGGGTAGGAAGAATGAGAATTAGGAAGGCGAAAAGAAGGTTCAAGTTCTAACACTAAAGGGAAGACTCAACTCAAGGGAAGGGGATCTATTTCATTTTGACACAAGCTTGAAACAAAAGATAACTATGCTTGGATAAAATTGACGTGATGGTCAAAACCTAACATGATGGTCAGGTGCTATTTTATTTTTTAACGAGCTTAAGATAGGAGAAGAACTATGCTCTCAGACATGGTTTCATTTTTATGCAAGCTTGAAACCAAAATGGTAAACTTTGATTGAAACAAGCTATTTCATTTTTTAACAAGCTTGAAACATAATATAAACGATGCTCAAGGGAATCTATTTCATTTTTTAACGAGCTTAACACAGACTGGGAACTATGCTCACTATGCTTGTTTCATTTTTTAATGAGCTTGAAACAAACATTAGAGGAATTTTGGGGTCTAAAATGGGCCTCCTAAGGAAAATAATAAAATAATAGTTAAAATAATAAAATAATAGTTAAAATAATAAAATAATATTGATTAATTTTGGAGGAAGAAAGAAAAAAACTACTTTTTGTGTTCGTATTTTCGACATATCTCCATGTGTTTTTACTCAAATTTCGATCGGGAGAGCTCGCCAAATTCCGCATCCAATGAGTACCCACAATGCATACTTTTGACGGACCCCGCTACCCCAAAAACAAGAAATACCTGAAAAAAGGTGATGATGATGTCATCATCACATTTTTTCAGGTATTTCTTGTTTTTGGGGTAGAGGGGTCCGTCAAAAGTATGCAGTGTGGGTACTCGTTGGATGCGGAATCAAATTCCGCATCCAACGAGCTCTCCCGATTGAAATTTGAGTAAAAACACAATGATATATGTCGAAAATACGAACAAAAAAAGTAGTTTTTTTTAATGACAAATATGTCAATTCAACCATTATGGTTGACTTATTTTATTGAAATTCTATTGGTTCTTGAATTCCAACTCACAAAAAAATATTTTGGCACGTTTTCTTATAAGGCCCATTTTAGACCCCAAATTTCCTCCAATGAATGGAACTATGCTCACAACAAGTTCTAAGCCAACATGATGTACAGAGGTTGGTGGGTTTCCCCCTTACATAAGAAGCTAGCGACTTAACTCTAGTATGATATCTAGAGGCTGGAGCCATGCCACCCATTTTACCTATGATGGGAAGAAGCTAACTAGAAGGGGAAAGAGGGGTCTTCACTTGTTGACCAATATCCTATCACGTTAGTTCATATTGTGGGTTTTAAAATTATCAAAAATTGAACCAATATATTGCAGTTATTGGGGGGGATGAGGGGTTTAAGGTGGGGGTGGGTAGGGCGGTTCATAAGGATTGAGGTATAAAAAGAGGTGGGGAGGAGGTTTTAAGTATTGGGAGGGGGTTTCAACAAAAAGCGTTTGGGTCAATATCTCTAGAAATTAAGGGTATTCTTTAATATCCCACGATCGTATGTGCTATGTGAGAGGTTCACTAAGTGAAGTCCCCATGAGCCACAAGAACATGTTGGACATTCAAGGAATTATGATCACTGGGAGTCACCCGATAGTCAGGTTTAATGAAGGAAATCTAATCAACGGTCACAATCTTCCCATCATGGGGAAAATACATCACTCGAAAGAGTGTGGACACCACAACTTTCATGGCGTAAACATAATCATGCCCAAGGAGCATATTGAAATTGAAAGGAACTTGGACTACCATAACATTGATACAGATAGTTTTCCCTTCCAAATTAATAGGAAACTGAGGAAGGATCCCTAAAGGCACTATGGGTCCTCGATTAAAAGCCAGTATCTAATTGGTGGCTGGCACAAGCGGAAGATAACCTATGGCTTGTCAAGCAGTAGAGGATAGAATGCTAACAAAATCCCCTTCATCGATGATAGCATGGAGTATACTCTTAGTGTTAATTTGCATGGATATCTTGAAAAAAACACTCGAATGAAGACGAGAATCTATTAGGTTACTCCAGTCAAAATAAATAACCACGTTACTTGGAGAGGGTTGTGTCAAAAGAGACAAAATTTCCTCTTGTACTTGAGATCAATCAGAATGAAGCATAAAGACATCAGCAGTTTGAGGTCCACTCTCATCGAAGAGAGTAGGGGGATACAAATACTAGATCATGGTGAAAATCTATGTCAGAACGTTCTCTAATAAAAGATTGGGATCAGGTAAAACTGACATCGAATCGACCAATTCAATATCCGAAGGAAGAGTGGGATCAATTATAGATGAAACTGACTCAATCACTTGTTCAACTAGCGGTGAATCAAAAAATAACTTACTATAACTTGTTGGAATCACCTGTTGATGATCAGTAACATTTTCCAACCAACGCAAAGCTTCATCCATTCTTGGACAAAGAAAAGTACGATGCATAGCCTTTCATATAAAACAAGGATATAATAGTTTACCCTTATGACCTTTTACCAATGGGTCACTGCTTGAGGGAGTATCATCAACAATTTGGACCTTTTAGAACACTCCTCTTGTACACAGGAGAGACCGGGAGACTCCTTAAGAAGGTGGTCCCCCTTGCAAAGCTTACAAGGGAGCTTGGGTTTTTCCGAGCATTCTCTTAGAATGAGCACCATTAAGAGTAGATGGTTACTATTTTTTTTCTTTCTTATCCTTCTTCTTCTTACCCTTCCCTTTCTTCTTCTTCTTATCCACGTGACTACTAACCGTAGAGCTTTGGTCAAGCAAAGAAGAATAAAGGGATGAAGCCACAAACGACAAAGAAGGAGTAGGATTAGGTTAAGGTTGATCCTCTCCCGTAGGAGAGGTGACATTTGAGAAATTAGGAGTAACAAGAATTACTGGATTAAACAACCATACCGGTAATCCTATAGTTAACCCAGGAATATTTAGAGTTGGCAATAAATGGAGAACCAGTGACTTCACTTGGAGGGAATAAAAAAGTTACACATTGGAAAGGGACCTCTTGAGTGCTAGCCCTAGATGGGGATGCCATCTCTAAAATCTCTAAAAAACCCCTAACTACCATGCAAAAGAAAGAACTACTCAAACTAAAAGCAACAAGAAAACATGTGAAAGGAGTGGATAAGAGTCATTCACCTCATAGGATAGGACAAAAGGATAAGTCAGATGGTTTGAGGATTCCCAAAAGGGTATCCTGATATACGCTAGGTACATGGGAGCTCAAATCCATAGTGGTGTTGTCTAATGCACAACCGTTCGACAGAAGCCTTCCGATATACTACCGAGTACGTGAATTACCTTTTGATATACCCCAAGGGTACATGAAAGGCGATTCAATATACTGGACATATGTGGAAGAAATACAAGCCCCAGGGATACAGTGCTCAAAAATAACAACAGCTGCCACACTTACCGATGTCAGAACACGTCCCTAACCTAACACTCAAATTGCTAAAGTTTTAACCTAGTACTGCCATTAATTTTATCTTGTGCAATTAGTTGTAACCATAGAGTGAAAACTTGAAATTAAAAAAGATCCACACTGATCTATATGATAATGAAAGTTTTCCTCTTCAATGAAATTCTACCTAAAAGAGGGAGAGAGATTAACTTTTCTTCCCAAAAGTGCACACCCAAATGCAAATGTAATTCTATCTTTTCAAATGAAAAAGTAAAATATCAATGCACCATAAACAATCTCTAAAACAATTAAAAAAGAGATCTAGAGAACATCTAATGTAAATAAACAAAAAATGTTTCCTATCTTTTCATGCTTGAAAAAGATGCATAAAAACTTAATGGAAAGATGATTTCACTAATGTTTCCAAACAAATATAACTCTAATGCACGTAAATTCGAAAATAGATATTTCTTCTTAATGAAATTAAGATCTGGAACTTCAAACAATTAAGCACCAAACAACAAGAAAATTGTTCAACATGCTTACGAATAAAGAAAAGGAGAAATAAAACTAAAACTTCTCTTCGAAACAGACAAGGAAATGAAGAACCAATATTTCCTACCAAGCACTAAGAAAATCAGCATGCAAAAGGAAACAAAAATCACCCCAAGTAAAAAAATACTCAAAACAACATGGATCACTCAAGCATTCCAAGTCCAAAACAATCCAAAACCTACATATGAAAATGAAATGTATATTTCCCAATTCCAATGAATAATATCTATAGAAAAGAGCACGAGTCTTCAAGCAAATAAAAGAATGCAAAATCCAATGAAAGAAACATAAACTCTGTTTGAATGCAGAAAGAATATAAAAATTAAAGTGACTGGAGAATATAATGATTCATGGCCGTGAGGGAGAATTTTTTTTTTCAAAAATACACTTCATTTTCATAAAAAAAAGTAAGCCAAAAAACACTTAGAAATCAAAAGACAACAACCAAAGTTTTGAAATAAAAAAGGTGTGAAAACGCCTACTTGGCACTACTTCCAGAGGGTCACTATCAAAGTGGTCCTACATGAGGTCCGGTTCATGATTACTGATCATAGGTGGTGGCACTGCTTCTTGTTATATGAGTTATGGCGGTGGTATCACTTATTTTCCACTATGCATGAGCAGTTCCCTGTAGATCTCCAAAAACAAGATGTCAAAAAAACAAAGTTAAAACTCGACAAACTAGCATCAAAAGTGATGAATTAACAATAATAAAGATCATAGAAAGTCAGGATGACTCAGATCTAAAGAGATCTGATGATATCAAACAAAAACCTAACTAGGTCAGATGGTAGATCTGACTGAAATGATAAAAAGATGGATCTTGGATTCAGAGTGGTGTTTGAATACTAAGGAAGATCAGATCTGCTAAATGTCTTCCCCAACTGAGTCACCATATTTGTTGTTAGGAATTTGTCACCTTCTACGAACAGAAGCTGTTCCTCTGGTCTGAATGGTTCATATCCATAACAAATAGTTCACAAGAAGGTTGGAATACTTCTCCTAGAAACTACAGACACCTGGAATGCAATCTTTGATGGAATGATGTGTCTCTTCACCTATGGCGAAATATCTCCAAGAAAATACCTACATGAACACATCAAACACAAAATATCAAAAGTACTAGAACATCATCTATAGATCTATATCCGTAACTAAGGAATCCGATAATAAACATGCAAGATTATACATAACAAGTTTATGGGAAAGGAACCAACATTCCATTGATAAAGAACGAAAGAGTTTACAACCCGTTCCTTAGCGTTGATGCAATCCTCCAAAAAACCGATGTCTTATTGCTAGTAGCTCCAACTTGCTCCTCTATGCTCACTCTGATAAATTAGGATATAATGTCAAAATGGCAGCATGACTTTTCTCTCTCCTCAACCATGGGGTATGAGCTTATTTTTATAGGCCTCCAATTGATAGAGATGGTTGATATTTTGGTGGGTGAGGTGGATAGGAGATCCCCAAAGCATGCATCTCGAGCTCAACTGACCCAAGTGAATAGGGATAATGCTTGCCATCAAGGTTTTGATCTAGAAGCTTCATGAAGTCTCTCTTTTTCACTTTTAACCAAGGGAATTGCTCTTGCTCCTTGATGAAAGAGTGGTGCTAGGGCATAAGAGATCTTGAAACAAAGAGAAAAGGAGGTGCCACCTCCTGTCTTCAACACAAGCCAGGTGGTGCTGAAGAAGGTGCCACTCCTAAGATTAAGGGTAGAAGCAGTGCTAGGTCTTTATATGCAAGTTTGACATCTAGATCACGGATTTCACTTCAATATTTGGAAATGAGGGAAAACATGGATGTTTAGGATCTTGTCACATGTTGATGTCAATATTTGGGTGTAACACCCTCTCACCAGTCTCAATTTCCCATAACCCAAAAAAATATATCTAAAAAAAAATATGTTATAGCAATATATGACAACATACAAGAAAATGTAAATAACAGTAATTAAATCAAAATATATAAACTAGATGTAAATTATGATCATCATCGTCATCAATCATGAGGATGATTATGATGATTAAGATGACAATGAATATGTTTATCACGGTGCTGCTGCTGATGATGATGATGAGGAGGATGAGGATGATGATGAGGTTGATGATGAATAAGATGATGATGATGAAGATGGTGATGAAAACAATGACGACGATGATGATGATGACAATAACGATGACGATGTAGATTGTGATGATGATGAAGATGATGATGATGATGATGATGTCGATGATGATGACAACAAAGATTGTGATGATGATGATGATGCTAATGATTTTTTAAACAAAACTAAATAGTCGTAAACTTAATACATTATTCAACAAGATGTTCTCACATACCTCATAGATTCCAACATTGCTACAATGTCATTCAGATTCTTCTTCATATAACTCAACATTTGTATCGTCATTTGGTTCTGAATAACTATCGTTGAAAATTTTGCTCGAATCATTGTAATTATCAAAGTCATTTTCAGTTATATATTCATCATCAATATCATTAATGTCAATTTCATTATCTGTGACATCCTCTAGATGATCAACTTCTTGATCAGATTCTTCATCTGACACCTTTATGTCGACATCCAACTACTCCTGATCTACATCACCTTCTTCTTCAACAATTTATTCTTCCTCTACTGCATTATACTTAACTGTTTGTCCTCTTGCATCGTATCTAACAATGTACGACCAAACTTCTTTTCCTGGAACGTATGAGTGAAAGACCTTCTCACCAAGGATAATTTTAGGGGCGAATTTTAGCCTAGTGGGCTATTTTTCCATGTTTTTCTCCCAAAAAACATTCACCATTTTGCATTTTCTAAAGCCCTGTTTCGCCCAATTTTGATGGGGTAAAATTTTTTAAAAATTGCCAAATTATTATTTAAACGATAAAAAATCCTTGGAAATTAAAATATTTTTTGAAAAATATCGCGAATCATTTTGTAGTTGCCATTTTAAGAATTGGTAATATTCGCCAACATTTATACACTTTTAAATAAGTATGGTTCCTTAAATCATCCCTGCAGTTCTCACATTGACTTGGTAGAACATAAGGCTCTATACCTAGTCAAGCACCCTTGTATTAACCATGGTAAATCCATTGGAATGCTCAATAACAGTTGTTTCGGGTTCACGTTCATTCATTCATAGCTTGTACCATTTTACCTCAAACAGAACTACTTTAAAGGAATTAAAGTCACACTCAAGTATATCTTCCAAATAACCATAGTACATATTTTCAGCTACTTCTGGATGCCTGTCACTTCTAGAGGAAACATTAGTGACTTGAAAAACTACAGTTATCCCACAATCAAATGTTTTTCTCTTGTCATCCAACTTTTTTATGCAAAATTTATGACCATTGCACCACATAGCATTGTGATGTATTAGCTGCATCATGCACAACTTGGTAAATAAGTATATAAGAAGATATAAATGAGAGAAATATTTTTATACAATGTGAAACAACTAAAAAACCAAGCAGGGTAAATATACTTTCCTTTTTATCTTTTAAACCGCATGCTAAATCAATTTCCCTTTGTGTAAGTTCGAGATATTCCTCTTGATTACGATGCATTGTTTTAATGATTTTACTAACCCCTTCCCATGTTAAGGTACCATAGTATTCTGTACATGGTTTAATCCATTCCTCCATCCAATCAATATTGTTTGCAATATATAAATGTGTTGCATCGCACACGTGACCAACTATATGCAAAAAAAATCAAGAATTTTAAATTAGCTATAATTAAAGGAAATTCAGTTTACCTTAAAATACTGATGGAATAATAAAAATTGCATAAATAAAAAAATAATTGTATAATAAATAAAATGTACACCATTCTCCTTACCTTTCACTTTCCTCTTTTTACCTTTCCCCGACAGGACCTCCCCTTCAAATTTGTTGATGTAGTCGACATGCCAAATGCAAGGAAGATTTATATTTTTTGCTAAATTTGGAAGATACTGACTAATGTACACCATGGATTGATATAGCATATAGCCCTGCACCATAGAACCCTCGGGGTGTGCTCTTTTTCTAACAAAATCCTTCAATGACTTCAAATTTCTTTTGACCATCCACATTGACCTTTAGTTTACAGGTCCACACAATTCAATCTCCTCAACTTGGTGTATGAGATAGTGTTTTTGTGCATTGAAAAATGATGGAGGTAAATACTTGTGTATTTCATACATTAGACAATGAATTTCTCTCTTCCAATATCTAATATCTTCTTTATGGATTTCTTTAGATGAAATCAACCTACAAAAGATGCAAGAAAATAACATGAATAATCAACCAGATTGAGGCATATAATATATATTAAACTTTGAAGATGTAAAACACAATATGTCAATAAGCAATGCAACTAAAAGAATGACGAACATTTTTCATGTGTATAAAATTGTTAGGTACCTCATGTATTTTTGTTAAAGCTATCTGGGAGAGCCATAGGTAGAACGTACTGTAGAAAAAACAAAATCATTATCTAATGTTTCCAAATAGGAGAGAACAATTACTAAAAATATTTACTTAATGTAAATTATATACGTAAATAATTACCTTAATGAATGTATGCCATCCATGAGTTTTAACACCGCCAAAAACACCTTTTTGGGTTAAGATATTTTTTATGTTCAACCAAAACCCCATCAGAAACCTTGTTTTCTGAATGACTCTGTTTTAGAGCATTGCTTTGTTGCTCCCCAATAACCATGGAAGACTAATATTCCGGTTCCCATTTCCGTCATTGGAAATAATTACACTTTGCATTGTGTGATTGGATTCTGCAATGTCATTACAAATGTTTCCAATTTTATCTTTGTCTGACCTTCCATTTAATGTTCACCATATCATTTCTATTACATTCTTCTCGATATGCATTGTATCAAAAAAATGAACTATTTGTAGGTGCTCGTAGTAAGGAAACCTACTTAATTGTATGGGATAACTCTTCGTTCCTCATGGAAGCCCATTCATTCCTAAAATACATTCATTAAACATAAATGAAAACACATTAACAATAATTCATGACACCAATGGTAGAGAAGATTCAATAAAATATAAAAATCATAATATTACGTGAAGTACATATTGTATGTTGCATATACAATTTGCATACCTAGACGATGTCTGTTATATTCCAACTTCCATAGGCGAGGTGTCATTCTTTGTGGTTTCTTTGCATTCTCTTATTTACCATTGAATTTTGTTTTTTCGATAGTTCTGTACCTATGGTTATTAGAGAGGAAGTGTTTGTACTCATCGAACACTTCCTTTGATAAACTTCTTGAACGTCGAGATTTTATCCTAGGGACACATACTAAACATGCAAATTTTCCCTTTGTTTGAAGACCTGCGAGATATATGTATTAATTTTATAGCTGCATCAAAGTATTATTAATTTAAAATAAAACAAAATGCATGTTTTTAACCTTAAAAACATATAATTTTAACGACGTGCAACATAAAGTTACATACCACAAAAATGTTTTAACTTGGGAGCGTCACGAATTGTCCATCCAAGTATTCCATGGAACTGAAATTGTTTCTGCCTATTGGTCTAGAGATGTCATACATAGTGATTCAAACCCATAAATTCAATAACTCATTCATAAGAGGCTAAATATATACATTCATATCTTTAACTTGGTACTTACCTAATTGAACAATAAACATACAATATTTCAATTTAGTTATTTGTCCAAATGTATAAAAGGTGCTCTCATGCAACAATTAAACAAATAACTTTATGACATAATATAATTATAGCTTTCAAAAAAATACCTGGAATAATCATTGGAAACCAGAGTATTTTTTAAGGATTCTAATATTATACTTAAGTATAGTATTGTAGGCGATTATTCTGGATTGAAAAAAAATCTTTATATATAGGTAGGAGAATATTAAATATGAAACATAAATGTAACACTGAAATATATACATTTTGGTGAATATTATGATTAAAAAACATATTTTATATAAATATAGGCGATATTAGACACCAAATAGCGAATTTAATTTTTGAAAAAAACCAAAAAAATAGCCAATTGATGAAATTCCACCACTAAAAATTACCCTGTTTCCAACATTGTGTGCTCTCTCTTAATGGTCATCCAAGGGGTAGGTTATTGTTTATGACGAAAACAGGCCACACTGAGTAAGTAGAACAAAGCTCACCAAATGGATTGAAACCATCAACTGCTAATGAAAGTCTAACATTACGAGGTTCACCTTTAAAAGTCGACCATTTTTCTTGGATGTTCTTCAATGCAAAACCATTTGCAGGCATTCAAAGAACACCATCTTCACTTCTGTTATTTGCATGGTAATCCATAAACTCTCTATACTTTGGCACCTAAATAGTCGTTTGAAACGTGGAATTATGGGAACATAATGAAGAACTTTGTGAGGGACCTCTTTTGTTAATTGATTAGTTCAATATCTATTAATTTCACATTGTGGGAATTTGTTTTCTGATGCATACTATCCATACTATATAATATGATTATTAGGACATGCATCAATAGATTCATACTCCACTCCAATTTCTTTCATAATCAAGAATACCTCTCACGTTTTGAGTGGTAAATTATTTGATGGTTGTAATAGAAATTCACCCAACAAGCTACAACATTGACAAAAGTGAAATGTAAACAATATACGTCATAGAAAATTCATATCACTAATTTACAAATTAATTAACACTAAAAATAGAGGAAAATAATCAACTTTACATACATTACGAGTTTTGTGAAACAAGTGTTTGATAAACCATTCAAAACCTTCAAGTTCACCAACAACAATATAGCACATAGAATATTGGATGTTCAGCTTCCATAAATAGGTTCACGGGACTTCCTGAGAAGAGGAACATCATGAAAATCATGGAGGTTGTCCTCATCCAATGGGGAAAATGTGTCTTGTAGCAATCTATATATCTCCTCTTCACAATTAGTATTACTAACGTCATCTTCGTCCATAGGATCATTAAGAACTCCATCTTCTATAGCATGATCACCATGCTCGTCATCTTGTAAAGTAGTATTTGTACTATTATGTGTCAAATAGCTCTCTAGCAGTCGACATATTGGGGGGCATTTTCTTTATATTTACAAACAATGCAATAATATTAGTGTATAATATACAACACATATATTTAAAATGATAAAAAAAATTGTGAATACACTATCAGTACTATTGCAAGACGTACAATATGTAATGAATAACCTCTTACCAATGGATAATATTCATACCACCTTTCAGCATGCCCTTTCTCCTTACAATGTTTTTTAGCTGATGTTCATAAAATTCTTCTAGTTCACAAACCTCTGCAATCATTGAAAGGAAAATAACACTTTCCATAACCCTTCAGCTCTAATGCTGCCATAGCCTCAGCATACCTTCCATTGTTTTCTTCCCAAGAAAAAGTATTTGACATTCTGATAGCTTATAAGAACAAAATAAACTCATTAATCAATATATAACGTACTTCTAAAAATAAATACATAATAATAATAATAATAATAATAATAATAATAATAATGCCCAAACTCCATAGTCCATGCACCTAGTACAACATATCAACACAAATAATAATCACAACATATGTCCAGGGGATTGAAGCACTACGACCGGAATTACATGATTTAATAATAAATGTTTATAATTATTTAATAATAATATTAATTAAAAGCATCAATACTTAATTTTGGTTAATTATTTATAATTAACTACCACAATATTAACTAAAAACTTAGGTATGCCACGTAGTGACATGCTTTTTGGGTTAGATACATCAAATTGGTAAATTCAACAATGATTATGTCAAATTACTAGTACATAGAATGGATTTTGTCAAATTATGTCAAACTAGTACATAGGTTAGATTATTACACACATTGGATTATGTCACATCACGTACTAATTATGTCCATTTAGACCGACTAACTAAGTCAAATTAGCACACATGAGGTTGTACCATGTCAAATTAGGTTGGGTATTTATGTTAACAACATAGGTATGTCACGTAGTGATGCTAATTTAGGGTGGCCTATGTCAAACCCTATATATTGTTGTTATATATATTCATCACAGTAAAGTTAAATAATTCACTAAAAATAGAAATTTCTTTATACAAAAGAGAAGAAAATATTTCAACACTAATATAAATTCTTCACAACAAATTCCTAACACTAATATTGTTCATGTTCATTATACTAGAGATTAAAAGGTTTCAACAAATCGACATGGTCAAGGGCGCATAAAAAAAGGCCACAACAAAAAAAAGACTAGTGCATTGCAGTCAAACTAACCTGGAAAACGAATGATAACAAAAATTCGATGTGTCAAACCACTATTGAAATCTTCAAATCACAGAATGATAAATATATAGAAGGAACAATGCAATAGAAAAAATGCTGCAAATGATTATGAACAAATGACTTAAGAACATGTATTTATAGATCAATGAGAGTTGCGGTTCCGGAAAAAAAGGATAACGGTAAAATTTAAATAAATAAAAAATCAAAATTACCTTTTAAAAATTAAAAAAGAACTAAAGGTTTGGCTTTCGTTGCTATTGCAATGAAGTATGGCTTTCATCGATATTCTAGTCGCAATAGCGAAGCATGATGACTTTCTATGCAAAGTTTGTCGCATGACTACCTTTCATCGCAATAGCAATGATAATGGAGGTTTGTCTCTATTGTGATGAATGTCAAGAAAAAAATCAATTTTTTCAAAAATTTAAAAGTGATTTTCCATGAAAGCAAATGTTTTCCCTATTTCGTGGTAAAATTTCATGGGAATTCTGAGCGATATGTAGTAGTGGATCAATATATGGTGCTATGCTTGGTGCTATTCTAGACGTTTTTTTGGAGGCTATTTTGGGAATTATATGGGATGCTTTTTGGGACGATATTGGGGGCACTAATTGGGATGCTAATTGGGATACTAATTGGGACGCTAATTGTGACGCTAATTGGGATGCTAATTAGCATGTAAAATAGTGCCAAATTTTAAAAAGAGACACAAATAATGTCATTAAAAGCACCATCCCATGGAAAAGCATCCACTTTATGTAAAAAATGATGAAAATACACTAAAAGTGATAGTAGAAGCTAAAAAGGAAGCTAAAAGAGACGCTAATCACAGGGTTTTGTTTTAGTGATCCCTAATAATTATGTTAAAAACAATGAACAAAAAGAACCTGTAAAGTGCTGGGAATTTCACGTACCTCACCATGCAAAGGACTATCTGAACAGAAGGAGAAACTACAAGAATGTACATACCATTCATGAGGAAGAAATTGTTGGCGACGTAGCAAATGAAATTCCTAGAATTAATGCAGCCTTAGATAATCGAGAGATCGATCATCAAACCTCCATGGTCGAAATACAAGGTATGATAAGAAACAAGTGAGTTTCTATTTTGATTGACTGACGTGCTATTTTAAGCTATGTGTCACCTAGTATAACAGAAAATTGCAATTTACCTTTGAAAAAGTTTGAAAAGTCTTTTTTGGTTTAGTTAGCTAGAGGAACCAAAAGAAAAGTAGTTAATTATGTTCAAAAATGTGAAATGCTTATGAGTTAGTTCAAAACTCAAGTAAAGTTAAATGTATTACCCTTAGCTTCTTATGATGTTATAATAGGTATGGAATTGATGGAAAAACATCAAGTAGTTTTAAATTGCTTTGAGAAAACGTTTACTTGTTCAAATGATAAAGGAGAAAGAATTACAGTCAAAGGGATACCTAGAAAAGTTTATGTCTGAGAAATTTCAACATTAAAAATGAAAAAGGATGTTCGGAAGGGTTGTAAAGTTTTTGTTGTGCATGTAATAAATAACGAACACATGGATAAAGAAGATAACTGAAATTTGATGATATTCCAATATTACAATAATTCTGCGATGTTTTCCTGGAAGAAATTCCATGATTACCTCAAACGAGAGAGTTGTATTTTACTATTGATTTAGTGCTAGAAGCTATACCTAATTCAAATCCTCCTTATCAAATGAACATATTAGAACTTAATGAATTAAAACTACAACTACAAGAATTAATAGACAAGAATTATATAATACCAAGTGTATCCCCTTGGGGAGAACTTGTTTTATTTGTTAAAAAGAAATTCAATACATTACGTTTATGTATAGATTACTATTAGTTAAACAAAACAACGATTCAAAATAGATATCATTTTCCCCACATCGATGATCTATTTCATCAGATATGCAGAGCAATGTTATTCTCAAAGATAGACTTAAGATTTGGATATTATCAAGTCAGAATTAAAGATGAAGATATTTTAAAACCGCTTCTAGAACTCGATACAGGAATTATGAGTTTGTAGTTATAGATTTTGGGATAACAAATGCTCCAACAACTTTCATGTGCTTAATGAACAATGTCTTAAGTTAATACTTAGATAAATTTGTAGTCGTCTTCATAAATGACATATTAATTTATTCGAAAATAAAAGAAGAACATGATGAACACTTGTAGATAATATTACATGATCTAAGAGGACATTAAACTATATGCTAAATTTAGTAAATGTGAATTCTTTAAAGATAAAATACACTATCCAGGTCGCTTGATATCCAAGAAAGGAATATCAGTAGACCCGGATAAGGTAAAATCAATAATGGAATGGCAAGTTCCCAAAGATGTAACGGATTTATGATCATTCATGGGAATCACTAGTTATTACCGGAAATTGATAGAAGGATTCTCAAAGACCGCGAAACCTATAACATCCTTGCAGAAAAAAAGGAAAAACATTAACACAAGTATGTCACGTAATAGCTTACGAATCAAGGAATTTAAAAACACATGAAAAGAATTATGTCACTTACGATTTAAAGATGGTTGTCATAATACATGCTTTAAAAATGTGGACCATCATCTACTTGGTAAAATATTTCTATTGATGTCTGATAACATAAGGTTGAAATATTTGTTTAATCAGCAAAATATGAACGCAAGGCAAGATAGATCATTATCTTTCCTTAGCGAATATGATTCCAACATCAAACACATCAAAGGGAAGGAAAACAAAGTGGCTGATGCCTTAAGCAAAAATGCAAGAATGAATTTTATAGCTGCAATTAGCAGCTACAAAATAGAATTAGATGATAAATTGGAAGAAGGGATAAAAATGGACAAGGAATACCAAAATCTAAAAGAAAAAGTAACAAATAATGAATCTAAAAATCTAAAAACACATTTCGGTTTAAATTAAAAAAGGCTTAATGTTGTATAAAAAGAGACTTTATGTACCTAAAATACAAGAAATTAAATTGCTGACTTTGAATGGAGTACATAAAAGTCCTTATTCCAGACATCCAGGGTATCAAAACATGGTAACAATGCTAAGAAAAGATGATTTCTTACCTAATATGAAGAACGGAGTTTCTGAAATTAGGGAATTAGGGTCATAAATTTTCCCCTTATTGCTAAAATTAGGAAAAATCCCCCTTAAATATAACGATAGGGTAAATATGCTCTAACTAAAATTACCTTCAATGATTCAACTAGAAAAAATGGGCCAATAAAAGTGACATAGCTTGTGGATCAATGATCAAGATTCCCATCTCTAATGAGTTAAGATTCTACCTTCAAGCAATTGATGCACCATAAATGACTTAGGAAACGATGGAAACTATATTTGGTAAACACACTGAGCTTTAAGGTCAACACCTTCAACATGACTTTTTTATGCAAATCAAAGTGTTTTTTGTTGAATTGGAGACTATCTATAGAAAGTTAAAACCATTGGAATTTGAGTTTAACAATGCAAAATATTTGATCCAAGTAAATGAAATTTATTTAAGCGATTATTTCCAAACCTTTTTCTACTTATTTTGTTTTTGTATCTATATTTTACTCCATAAAATAAGCTCTGGACCAAATACAAAAAAGCTTCACTTAAACCCTCTTGTGATTCCTTGATTAGAGAGAAATATAAGATCATGCATATTTAAGTATGCATCACTATTCATACATCTAACAAAGAATTAATAATATAATAATAAAACCAAACATCCTAGAAACAACATCCTCACAACAATAAGAAAAACAAGTATCTAAATTTATCTCAACCAAATCATCAACAAACAAAAATCTAAAAATACAAATACCCTTCCTATTATACTTTCTTTATTAATTTGATTTATTTCCCATCTTGAAAAAGGATCCATGAAAAAAGTCGTCTTCCCAATAACATAAAAAAAATAAAAATTGCAATAATAGTATATGAGCAGAAATGCATGCCCTTGTGTAGACAAAATCCCGCCTTTTTGTGATAATAAAGTTTCTCTTCATTCATTTTTTATTTTATACCATGAAAAAAGCGCATATGTTATCATGACAACGTGTCCAAAATAGACGCTAAAACAATAGTAATACATTTGTATCTTCCAATTTTTTCCATGTGGAGTACTTAGAGAGTAATTTAGTTGCAAATGAAATAGGGATGGTTGTGCAAATTAAGCTATCTATTGGTTATCAACCCCTTAAGAGGGTTCTATCGGCACCATGAATAGGATGGTGTCTAGGATAGTGTTTTGGGTTGACATTAGGAATCATCCTTGGGACTATAACTAGGGGTTTTAGCATCCGAGTGGGATACAAATTTCATGTATAAGTTCTGTGCGTTTGAAATGAGGATCAAGGTTTAAACATGGAAGGGTTTTTTTAGCATCGGAATGGGATACAAATTTCATGCATAAGTTTTGTGCATTTGAAATGGGAATCAAGGTCTAAGCATGGAAAGGGGACAAACAAGGGGTTTAATCTTAAAATGAGTTTTTTTTTTAGTTTTTTTTAAGGGAAAAAAACAATTAGGCCTTGCAGTTTACATGTTTACCTTTAGTTTTTTTTCTGAGTTTTTTATGAAAAAAAAAACAATTAGGCCTTGCAGTTTACATGTTTCCCTTTAGTTTTTTTTCTGAGTTTTTTATGAAAAAAAAAAACAATTAGGCATTATAGTTTACATGTTTCCCTTCAGGATTAATAACTATGAATAAAAATTATGGACCCCAATAGATGCCTCTCTAAAGGGTCAAGTTAACATCAAAGTTGGATGCATGGAAATGGGCCTTGGTCCGAACACAATCAAGGTGAGAAACCAGGAATTGATAATACCTATAAATAACAATTATGGGGTCAATAGATGCCTCTCTAAAGGGTTTTAACATTAAAGTTGGATGCATGGAAATGGGCCTTGATCCGAACACAATCAAGGTGAGAAACCAGGAATTAATAATAACTATGACTAACAATTATGGACCCCAATAGATGCCTCTCTAAAAGGTCTTTAACATCAAAGTTGGATGCATGGAAATGGGCCTTGATCCAAACACAATCAAGGTGAGAAACCAAGAATTGATCCCTTATTGAATCTTCTCAAACCTAAACACTATTGAAAAAACATAGACATAACGACATGTGTCGTCATTAAGGGATCCTCACCCTAAGAGTTGGATATAGATTATGTTAAATGTTTTACTTATCATAAATCGGTATAAAATGAAAGAAAAAATATGAAGCTTTTGTACAATTTGCTTTTATTTTTTTATGAATATTTTTATATAAATATTAAAAATATTTAAAGTTAAATATAAATTTGAAATTTAAATAATTCTATAAAAATTTAATAAAATTTCACAATTTACTTAAATTAACATCAACCTCTATGACACAACTGAGTTTGCATCAACTTCTTATAACACTACTAATGTGTATATATGTAAGAACTCAGTGTCTTTAATAGATCGAAAAATTTCCATTTTTTCATGTCTTGTATAGATTAGATATTTCATGTCTTGTATATTATTATAGTTAATGCATCTCACATGTTGCTCTGCATGAATCTCATGGTATAGTATGCTAATTTTTGTTGAAAGAGAGAATGGAAATATGAATATCATATTGTTTTTATACATGGTGACAGAAAATTAAAGCAATAAATGCAACCAATGTAACATTTGCCCAAATGGTGGAGCGGAGCGTTTTGTGACGAACTTGTATAAATATTTTTATAAATAATAGAAAGTTTGATTTGATTTTTTTTATTTTCAATATAACACAGTTATCTCTTTATTTATTTATTTACTTTTATTTAATATTATGAAGATATATAATTAAAATTAAAATAATATTTGAATTATTTATATATATATATAAAAGAAGACCTTACTCTAGCTGGAAGGTACAAAGGAAGTTCTGAAGATCTAAGGAAAAATTTGTTTGGGTTTGAGCTAGTCAAGCTCTGTAACGCTCAAGATCTCATAATTTGAAATGGTCTAAAGAACTGGCCCAATTCTAGCCAGATGACCTGTATCCATGGGCTTGGTAGCAGCGTTGTAGACTATGTTATTTCTAATATCCCTTTATACAACAAAATAATAAATTTTGACATCTTAAACAACCACTAGACTGACTTAGATCATAGACCTTTAATTGTAAGTCTTAATTTTGTCATGCATAGAGATCTCATAAAAGATAATCCTCATAGCTAAAAAACACTTGATCTTTGATAGAAATAAAAATTATCTTTTTCTAAATGAATTAAAAATTCATTTGCTTCCTTTATCAAGTATAGCAAACATAGAATACCTCTATCATAATTTAAGTACAATCCTCTCATATTCTATTAACAAGTTCTCAATTGATGTTTCAAGTAATAAAGGAAATAGCAAAACCAAACATTGGTATGATACAGATTGTAAAAGTGGGAGGAGAGAAATTGAGGAATCTCTTGATGAGTCTCTTAAAATTGACAAGATAAAAATATGCAAGGCCCTAACTAAAAGGAAAAAAATGTAATATATTCATAAAAGGAAAGAAAATCTATTACACCTATCTAAGGTGGTGTTGCTACTGCAACCACTACCACAAAAGAATTTCATGTTCTAGGGCCCCCATTTGATTTCTTAGTTTTTTATTTTACTTAAACATTTTTTCCCTTTGAAAATTGTTGTCAATGACTTGGTTTTATATTGAATAAGATTAAGAAATTTTACTTTTTCACACCAAGTAGGAAAACTTTTTGACCCTATGTGTCGGAAAAATGTCTATGTTTTCGCCGACACAACGGAAATGTTTTTCCTTTTAACCTGGCACATTCTAGTATATTTTATGATTTTGTTGATCCAATGCGTCGAACAGGTTTTTTTTCATTCTTCTGACACATCAGATAACTTCTGGACTTTAATCCGCTAGCCTTCCAACCGCTTTTGCGGTTTTATCTTGTGGGGTTTTTAGCCTTTGTCGAGAATCTTTTTTATTTTTCAGCTGATACTATCGGTAGAGTCTTGCCTTTGTAGCCGACATTATTCACTGAGTTTTTTCATCACAAGATGACTATTAGTGGCAGCTATATTTTCCTTTCGAAGTGTTCTTGTGGCCACTCGAGTCTGCCGATAGGTTTTGGTCGGTCGTTCTTGTCTTTCCGTCTCTGACAGTGTCAGGTTTTGTTCATTGTTCTTTCCAAAGGGGGTGGTCAAATTGATGGTTTGTTGTCAATCCTTCACTGCCGCAACGTTAGGAAGGTTATGTGACTATAGTGGTGGGTGATCTTTCATGAAGATAACAAATAGTTGTGGTAGAGTTGTGGATTTTGAGCCACTGCGGTCAGAGGTAATTCATCTCTCCCTACTGACATGATTTTTTGATGATGAGGTTTTAGTGTGGGCTCCAAACGAAATTTCATTCGTGCATGTAGCATAATTACCTCACCCACCCCATTAAGTGTTTTCCCACTTCTTTCATATATATACACATTGGGGTTCATTGCGGTTAGTCACGGTGTGATTATGAGCATTCTGCTTTGTTAGGGATTGTGGATGTAACCCATTTTGAGAGTACATTACGATTTGGGGGGTTTCCATCTGGAGCTTACGGATCCTTTGATGTCACATTTTCAGCAGCGTTCGATATTTTCCTACCAGGTAGGATCTAATTTGTGTCACATCTCTCTTTTGTTTGGTAGGATGGTATTTATTTTGGCCTGTTATGGCTTGACCAATGGCACATCCAGGTTTTGAGATTAGGGTTGTTGATCTGAAGGGTTTTCTTCCTCGCCTTTTAGTTTGTCATCTCTCTCGGCCATCCATTTTTGTTTATTTACCTAGCTGCGCAACCAAGCATGGTTTTTCCTGCTATTAGCCTTATTTCTTGTCCCATATTTCTCACACCATTCAGGCATGGGGAGCTGAGATCCCTGGTTGCATAATGATGAGCCTGGGATGGCACAAGTTTTTTGTCGACCTTTCCTCACCTGTTTGGTGTTTATCTATGGCGATAGGGGTTTGCAAAGCTTCAATCCATGAAATTCATGTGTTCCTTTGTTTTTTAACCTCATTTCCTCATTAGAAGATGTTGGCCCTGGAGGTGGGTGCCATGACATCATCACATTTTGTCTTTGGATTGTTTTCTCGCGGGCCTTAAGTCTCATAGAAGAAGTCATGTGTGGGTTTGGAAAGTTGTTTTAGTTGATTTCTGGTATTGTGCTTTAGAATGATAAACAACCTAGGTTTGAAATCGATGCCTCAGTCAAAGCCACATGTGGACTAGGATTTTGTCGCTCGTTTTTGACCTCACCCTAGGTTTAGATTTTGGTTGTGTGCGAGGTTTTACATGCAGAGTTGTTTTTCCATGGCTAGGGACAATATGGTAAATTAGATATTGGTTAAGATTGCTCTAGAAAAGAATTATTTGATAGTTGTTTGGATGTCTTGCAAGTTTTCATTTTCTTATGTACTTTAATGCATCTGGATTATAATCATAGGGATGCTAAAACATGTTTTGGTGTGTTTTTGTATAGCCTCATTCTGCATCCAATACCATGCCCAAGAAAGGGAAGAAGAAAGCTAAAGTTGATGAAGAATATTCAGACTTAGAAATCATGCCCAGAACAAAAACAATTTATGAATACACTAAATGAGTCATCGTATCCGAGCCAGAATTCAAGTGGGGGAAGATATATCATATTCTTCAAGATCAGAATATTCCTAATGCATTTTTGGAGGATTTAGCTCTATTTGAAAACATTTTGAGATCAAGGATTACAAAGTTATCCATGCGACTGGAGCTGTTTCCTTGTGTCAAGGTGATTGATTGGATTTTGAGTAAGGAAAATGCGAGGGATATGATTTTGTACAATGTTGAATATAAGGGTTATGCCTCCTTTACCCCGACATACATAGCCCAAGCCTACAACTTTCTAATATCAGAAGTTATCCTAATCAATGATTGGATAAATAGTTGGACTATGGATTATATTGGATGCGCAAAAATGATGACAGAAGGAAAGCCATTCTTCTAGAGAGCATCTAGTGAACATGAAACCACCAGTCTATGTACTCCATATATACTTGTAGCACTGATGTGTGACTGGATTTTCTATAGGGCTTATGGAATATTTTATAAGATTGATTGGATACTAATGATGTATAATGTGACTATGGAAGGTAGTATTTTGAACTGGTCAGACATAGTAGCTAATAGTATGTCTTCTTGTATATCTGCAGTGTAGGAAGGATTGCTCGGACGAAAGTATGAGTTCTACATGGGATCATTTTTAATTAACTGTATACTTTGCCTACATCCATTTGAGAAGCTAAGCTACAATTAGAAGGAGGTAAAAGTGTCTATTTACACTGCATACCAATTGTTATGGGCTTACATATATCATAGCTCATACATGCTCATCTGTGAGGAATTCCTAATGCCTCTCTATAGATTACTTTTCTTGGAAGAATTTAAATGCTTGCCCGAGGGTAATTTAGAAGATATGATGGAATATCATGATTATTTCTTCTCTGAGGACGATACCTATTTGAGAATTTATGGAGGAACTAAACTTCCCTTCATTGCTGCTGAAATATGCAACTGATTATATGTGCATAAAGAAGCAGTAAGACAGCTCTTTTTGGATGATTTCAGTAGTTTTATTTTTGATATGAAGAATGTGTTTTTCCCACCAATTCTTTTTTATGTTGGTAGTTATAAATTTCCCAAAGTTAAAAGCGCACCAGATTTTGTGAAATATCTTGGAAATTTCCATTTTGGTGAAAAGAGTTTTCATAGAAATGATGCTCAGGGTAAGGTGGCTACACACCGTGCACTTGTGAAAGTAAACTTCAAGTAATATGATCATTTCGAAAAAGATGAGGAAGTATATCAAAATTCTTGTAATATGAATTCCCTGAACAAGTGTTTCAGGAGGCAAAGGAAGTAGCAGCAACACCTCCGAATAGAAAAGACAGGAAGAAGAAGCTGCACAAAGAGAAAAGGAAGAAGCAACACGAAGGTGAGTAGAAGGTGCAAGGAAATTGTTGGCCGAAGAATCCCAGCGAGAAAAAGAAGAAGAAGAAGCTGCTATAAAAAAGGAAGAAGAATAAAGAATACAAAAGGAGTCAGCTGACCAAGAAAAAGAAGAAGCGGAGAGGATGGTTGAAGTATTGAGACGGAAGGAGAAAGAGGATCAAGATAGGGAGAATCAAAAGCAAAACACTACTTAAGATGATCCAAAAAGTCTTCCTTCCACTTTGGGAGATATATTAATAGGAGGTCACCTCCCTATTGTTGAGTTAGGATTGATACCCTTTACTCCATCTAAGCAGCATGGGGTTGCTCAACTAGATAAAGTATTCTTTGAACCTAAGCAAAAAACCATCATTTGGAGATCCGAGAAGACATTGAAAGTGGGTACCCAGCCTGAGGTAACCATAGTTATTGAAAAAATTGTTAGGAAAAATGTAGATGAAGATCTAGAGAAAATGTCCTCAATCGATGTTGCAACTACACAGGCGAATTCTTATAATGTTAGAAAATTGAAAGGAGAAGTGGACCAATATAAAGACAAGATGGCACAAATTAAAGAGACCTTGAGGAAAGAAAGAGGAGAAGGATGAGAGGAAAAGAGGGAGTATGATTCCACCCTTTTGGATTTAGAGAGGATCTAGGAGGCCTGGGTGAATCCATGAAGATGGGTGTCTATTTTGGGGGGTCTTATGAGAAAATAAATTTGATTTTTTCATGTTTTTCAACTTTGGGTGAACGAAAGTGATATTTTCATTTAGAATTTCAATTTCAAGTAAAAACAAAACTTTTAGATAATTATGTTAGCTTTCTATTATAATTTTTGAATTTTGTTTATTGAGATTTGATATGTCGTTTCAGAGAATGTTTGGCAGTGTGTCCTTATAAAATGAAAGGACTAAAAAGTAGTCATGTTTGGTTGCTCCCGTAAAATCATTGTTAAAGTCATGTTTTGCAAAAAACAAATATGCCACGACAATCTACACACAATATACTATTGCCATGACTGTAAATTTGTAACCAACGGATCTATATACTAATTATAATATTTTTTTGAATTCGATCAATGGAAAAATCTTGTCGATTTTAAACAT
Source organism: Pseudotsuga menziesii (assembly GCA_001517045.1). Taxonomy (NCBI): domain Eukaryota; kingdom Viridiplantae; phylum Streptophyta; class Pinopsida; order Pinales; family Pinaceae; genus Pseudotsuga; species Pseudotsuga menziesii. Next base: position 222,936 of record LPNX010061205.1, read on the forward strand.
GTTTTTGGTTGCGCCACTTTTCTCTCAATTGACTATAAAACTTAAAAATCTACAAATTCCCTTTTGAAGCAAATACTCCAATTAAGTGCACCATATTTGTTTCATTTTTTTTGGTTGTGTATTTTTAAACTTATATATTTTTCATTTCACCGCATTTTGAAAGAGATGAAACTAAACTCGACACATGCTAAGAAATAAAAAAAATAAAAATATCAGATCTCACCTATACACAACAAAACCTATACCTACGGAAAGTAGATTTAATGACGAAACTAAAGGTATCAAGTCCGACAACTGATTTGTAGTGTAATGTATCCATTTTACCTTCCGAAAATGGAGAAACCTAAAAAATGTGCAGGTTACAGGTTTCAAAGGTTATTCGGCCGAACAATTGTTCGGCAGAATAATTATTCAGCCGAACAATGTTTTTCAATAAAGATGACGTTATAAATAAGGTTGTTCGGCCAAAAAATAAGTGCAAAAAAAATTCGTTAGCCGGAAAAAATAATCGTATAAATAAAATGAAAGAGCTTCATTATTTTTGCACCTCTTCATTTCTTATAAGTAAAACAAAAAATCCTCATTATTTTCGCACCTCTTCATTTCATATAAGTAAAATGAAATAACCTCATTATTTTCTCACCTCTTCATTTCGTATAAGTAAAAGTATTTTTGAAGGAGTTTTCAGAGGAGATTTCTTTTGCCAAAGAGTTTTTAGAAGGTATTTTTCCTCTTATTTATAATCCAGGGGTACATTCAAAGAAGTTTTTCCCAAGGCATTTTTGAGAAATATTTTGTGTTCTAAAGTAATTTTGAAAAGAAGTTATTTCTTTGCAAGAAGTTTTTTCATAAAGTATTTTTCGAAGATATTTTTCGAAAGTAGGTTATTTGTTTGCAATGGGTTTTTTTCCAAAGAGTTTTTTTTTTTTCAAACAGTTTTTTTCCATGGTATTTTTGCAAAGTAGGTTCTTTGCAATGGATCTTTTCCAAAGAATTTATTTGCAAAGTATTTTCGCAAATGAGTATTTTTTTCCAAAATATTGTTTTTTCAAATAATGTTTTTTTTCAAAGATATTTTTTTTCCAATTGTTTTACAAAGAAGATTTCTTTACAAGGTGTTCTTATTTTTTTCCAAGGGTTTTTCAAAAGGAGATTAAGCAATGATGGGCAATAAAAGAAACCGTTAAAAAAAAGTGATCGTAAATGTGATGACGATGCTAATAGGGAAAAACAAAAGCTTAGAAATACAGCCAAAAGAGCAAGGGTTGTAGAAATAGAAGAAATAAATGAAGATATAAGAACATATTTACATGAAAATGTTGATGAAATGGAGATTCAAAATATGGTACAAGAAGAACAAATGGAAGTGGAAGAGACCATTGTTGACGTAAATAGTGATTTACATGTTAACGTTGATGAAGTCAATATTGAAGATCAAAACCAAGATTCAGAAATTGGACCTAGTATGTATATATCATGTATTTTCGAAATTCATTTTTTATAATGAATTGTATTTTTGGACATATGTTAAATTTAATTTAATTTGATGTATAGGTACTTTAACCAGTGGAGATGAAATGTTAAAAGACATTGATTGCAACAAATATGGATAAAAATTAGCCATACATGTTGCACGATATCGTGCTACAAAAATTTATGATGATATTCTCAAGGATTGTTCAATAGCAGGACAAGCGCAAATTTTGAGATGTTTATTTGTGTCTAAGAAGTTGGAAGGTGCTACGTCATTATTGTGTATTCACTAGTTGACAAAAGAGTCGAAACTGAAACATAATGTGATAGAAAATATAGGTGATGCAATAAAAAAATTTGGAAAATCCAGAAAGAAAGATACCAGTGATGCACATAGAGCAATTCAGATAGCAATTGTTTTAGCTAGTAATAGACCAAAACATTTGACAACACAACTAGCACAAGCAATTGGAACCTCAAGAAAGACATTATACAAACATAGCAAATTCACAATGCAAATAGATGAAAATTATGAACTTGCTTGCTGGGAAATTATTTGTAGACAACCTTACAAAGATAGAATGGGAGAAGGTGTTAAAGATATTGTACATAAATATTGGTTGGAACATGCTCGAGTTTCACCAAATTCAAAGGATGTGATACGACAAAGAGTATCACGAAATATATATGAAATCTGTCCAAAACATATAATGGAAATGACACAAGTACAATCGTTCAATAAATTCGAGGAAGATCATCGTGGAATTAATATGTCGATTACTACATTTGTGCAACAAAAACCATGGTATGTTAGACCTATTACTATACATGACACATGTTGTTTTCGTTATCATGTGCAATTTCAATTATATTACGACACATTTCTTGAATTTGGTAAAATGTTTTCGAAAAATTCAACACCTCCGCCCACAGTACGTGAATTCATATCTCAAACCCTATGCGAGAGAAATCACGATGAAGTATTTTATAATAAGAAATGTGTCAATGGAAAACATTGTCATGGTTGTGGAAATCTTGTTTTATTCCACAATAAATACCCTATCGATAATGATTAGTCACTTTCAATTGTAACCATTGATTGGAGAATATATGAATACAACAATTATTCTTCAAGTTCTAGTGATGCACATTCCAAAAGAATTGAATTGCAAGAAGATAAAATATGTCTAACAGATTTTCTCAAGAAATTTGAAAGTGAAATTTATAAGTACACCAAGCATTCACATAGAGCACGATGGCAAGACCTTAAATTTAAACATTTTCGTGAAATTTTTCCAACTGGAACAATTTTGTCTGTAGTTGTATTTGCAGAAAACTACACATTTGCTGCACAAAAAGAGATTCAAAGTGAATACTATAATTCTGACCAAGTTTCAATATTTGTGCATGTTCTATATAGACATTCTCAACAAGATGTTGGTGGCATTGAAAGTATGTGTGACAATCGATATGTAATTAAATAATATCACTTTTATATCAGCGACAATCGTACACATCATACACATTTTGTTGAACATTGTATTGAAATTTTTTTCTATGATTCACTAAAAAGTCGTAAAGTTGAATTCAATGAACATTGGATATGGTTGGATGGATGTGCGGGACAATTTAAATCTTCACGATCATTTTTTTGGTTATGTCGACTTCATAAAGCAATGAACATTAAACATTGCTGGAATTTCTTTGAAACTGGACATCGAAAATGTGAACATGATGGTGCAGGAGCATGCGTAAAGAGAGCACTTTGAAGATGGAAAATGAACCATTCCTCTAAATGATTTCATTCAGCTGCAGAGGTTTTCATTTATCATTTATTGTGTAGGTTTTTTTGGCTTGTTGGGGTCCAAGATATAGATAGATCAATACCATACGAGGCTAGCACCATACCTGGGACTAGAGAACTTCACTCTATTCAAACAAAATCCTTCCAAAATGCGTTTGCATTTGACAGTAGAAAGAAAACATGTTTTTGTCATATTTGCATTGAAAATGTTGAATCTACAGAAGTTTTTGAAAACATAACGAACAACTACGTAAAACATTGGAAACACACAAAGATTAATCCAAAAGGAAAAATTCCACTAGTAAACATAGAAGAATTAGACTCAGAAGAAATAAAAATACCATCTAATGGCGATAGATTTTCAGATCTTGTTAGAGAAGGTAATGATGTCATTGATTGTTCAATATTGTCCATCACCTTATGTTTATATAGTCAATTTAATTCACTTAAATCCAACGCCAATTGTAATTTGCACAGGAGATATTTTCGTAGTGATTGCACCTTTAGAAAATAACAAAGATGTAAAATATTATTTGATGCGATGCAACGAAGGGAAAATGAAGTTATTGGAGGACTACAATGACAACGGATTTACATACAAAAGAGGATCCATCATTTTAAAAGGCTATTTTTTGCAGCAAACCCGTATGACTGAAAATTATGTCTACTTTAAAGATTATGAACCCGATGTTATATATTGTCAGTATAGTCATTTAGTATGCGCATCTCGAATAAAATTATAACAAGTTGTATAAAAAAAAACCTCAAAAAATAAAAATGGAAACTGTCCAAATATGACCATGAACGGATAATTGATGATGGAATTCCATTGAGATGTTTTTAACTATATCATTTCTTGTTCTATGTTAATATTGGCTATCATGAAGTCATTGAACTTTAATTTATTAAAATTCAGAATCAAATTTCTAATGTTACCTTAGTAATAAAAAAATATTAGAATTCAAAATCAAGTGGCTTTAATGTTACCTTAGAAAATTGATGGATTGAGCTATAATTTATTAGAATTCAGAATCAAGTTACTAATTTTACTTTACTAATAAAAAATATTCCTAACAAAACTTCTTAACATTTTTAACCATATACATATACATGTATATAATCCAACTTCTTAACATTCCTAACGTTTACATATACATGTATATAATCCAAAAAACAATATCTAAAATCAATGTAACAAATTGGATTGCTTTTATTCTTAAAGTTAACATTCCCCATATTCATTCTTAACATTCCTAACATTCCTAACCTTTACATATCTATGTATATAATCCAAAAAACAATATCTAGAGTCAATTTAATTCACTTAACTCTTAACGTTAACATTCCCCATATTCGTTCTTAACATTCCTAACATTCCTAACCTTTACATATATATGTATATAATCCAAAAAACAATATCTAGGATCAATGTATGTATGTATATAATCCAAAAAAACATTCATCGACATTAGAGTTCAATGTACATGTATATAATAAAAAAAAACAGTCATGAACATGTAAGTTCAATGTAAATGTGTATATAATAAAAAAAACATTCATGAACATGTGTATAATCCTAAAATTAAGCTCTTCGATGTTTGAATCAAAGAAGTCCATCACTATCCTCCACTAAGGTCTTCTCTTAGACTCATAAAAATATGAAACATGTATAAAACAAATTATGAATATCATAAATCATTTAAACAATTTTAAATTAAAATCAAAGCATTAAAACATTAAACTAGTATATAAAAGATCAATACAATTACTAACAAAATTACCTCAAATTCTCTATCATTCAATGGAGTCTTATTTTTGCCTCTAAAGGGTGGAGGAGACCCAAGCTACAACATGTATAAAAATAGTTTATAAATCTTACAAACTATTTAAACTATTTTAAACTAAAATAAATTAAATAAAATATTAAGCTTACAATTCCACCACTATCCTCCAATGGAGTCTTCATTTTGCCTCAAAAGATTGAAGAGATCCAAGATTCAACATATATACAAGCAATTTACAAATGTCAAAAATCATTTAAACTAATTAAACTTATATATCAGAGAACAATTTGGATAATATTACATACCTTGAAGAAAAAACATGTAATAACATTACTACTTTTGCTTCCTCTAAATTTTATGTGTATATCTGATATGGGTCGAGGAGTAATAGGAGTCATAGATTTGATCAATCATATCTATAACTCCTAATAATCCAAGACCCATTTTTACAAATAAAGATAAATGACACTTCTTTATATCAATGACACTGCAACCATAGATGATAAGGAGAAATCATCTCTACCACTATCGCCACGTCGATGATCAATTGAATGTGAACTATACAATAAGCCTAAATCCAGAGGTGACCACAATAATCATTTGATTTTCATTTCAGACACCAACTCCCAAAAAATGTAATGACCACCTACGTTTTTGTCTTAAGGTTGCTCTCTTTCCATTGAATATGACATCTACAAATTTACAGAAATATCAATTTCTACATGTTAATTAATCAACTTCAAAAACCTAGCTACTATAAAAACTAAGATTTCAATAAGGACTTAGATATCCCTAATATTATATAATAGTTCTTTAAATGATTATAGCTAATTTATTATCTAATTTCATATCAATTTCTACATATCTAATTTATTACCTAATTCCATATCTTGTAATGTCTAGGTTTTGACCCCGTTCGCATGATGTATATAACGTAATTAATCGCAGTGAGGAGCTAAAGGCAAAAGCCCCACCATCAATTTGGTTGTGTATTTTTCGGAAATGGGGATAGTTGCCGATGGTATGTCGAGCTATCGGACACATTATAGTGGCATCATGTAAATACGAACATCAAATAAAACTAAAAGCCCAACCAGCTACGGTAGGGAAACATTGAAATGAAAAGGGCATGATTCCAAAGGATAAGGGGTGGGGGGGGGGGAACCCATGTGTTACCACCTTGTTGATTTTCCATCTTCCCTTGTGTTATTTGCCCACCACCTCCATTAATAACTGCTGCTGTTAGTTGGGGTAGTTATTGTTTTGGGAGTGGGTGTGGCAGGACCGTCAGTCCTTGCCTACACGTACACTCCACTCTTCCACGATTCCATTCTTCCATTGGGGGTATGTTCATTTTCCTCACACGGAGTGGCCTATTCATCCGCGTGCTTAGGCTATTATCTGCTCGCCTGACACCGAGAGATGTGCTGTTCATCCTTGCGCAGGCTGGGATTGCCTGTCCTATTCTCCTCATGCACCAGATGCGGCTCTTCTTTGGTTTGTGCATGCAGCGAGCAGGTGAAACGGCCTCGAGGGCACGATTTCTACTGGTATGTGAATGAACATGGTTTTAATCCACATTTTCTGCTTGCTGTTGGTTTAACATGCGATTTGGGTTGCTGTTGGTTCAACCCGCGATTTGGGATGTTGTTGTGTTTTCCCACGATATTTGGGAACTGTTGAGAGTTCCATTTTTGTTCCCACTTCGGATTGTGCATGTGTGTTCATCCATGCTCTGCCTAGGCTACATCTTTTCCTTTATGCACAGACTGTCTGAAGTCATTTTCCCATATTGTGAGTGGTGCTCACTGATTACCTTGTGGGGCTGTTGTTTTCCTCATACCATGAACTGTGTGGTTGTGTTACCTTGAGGCTGCTGCGGATTGTTGGATTTTTTCCTCTTCCCTGCTTGGGACTGCGTATAGCTGCCATCATTTTTTTTGTTTGTTGGGCTGTTGAATCGCCCCGGTCTTGGTTTGCTGTGAATGCAACCATCTTTTGGGTGATTATGGCTGAGTTGTTTTGGCCACGCTAGGGCCAAGAACAACTCAACAATGTGGTTGTACTTGAGCTGTGTTCACCGCTTGGTTGGGACTTACAGTCGGTCATCTTTTCCTTCTTCACAGGGCTGTGAAGGGATTGTTTTTCTACGTATATGTAGTGGTTGGTCTACGGACTGTGCTGGCTTGGCCGGTTTGTTGATGGCCTGATAAACTCAGCCGTGTTGGTTTGCTGATTGTGTCCCTTGGTTATGTATAAGTCTGCATCGATCCTTATCCTTGGAGGAATCATGCCCAGCTCGGGGGTGGCAGTGTCGCTGAGAGATTGATGAGCACACTGGCCTATGGTTGGGTGGAACGTTGCATCAACGTAGCTGGTTGTGGGGTGAATCATTCATCAAAAGATAAGTGCTGCTGACTATCTCATCTCTGCAATTATATCTACTGTATTATGTAAAATTATGAACATGTTAAATGCTGGTTTATGTCTATGTTTGCTTCCGCTAAATGTTGAATAACCATGCATCTCTGTGTGTATTATCATTTTAAGTAAAAATTAATATCAGCATTTATCCTGTTTGTGTTCATGGGGATGTTTTCCCGGTTACTTGTGGTGTTCGTCGCGTTGGCTTCGCCCATCGAAGGGACGGGGACATGACAGAGTGGTATCAGAGCTCATGTTGCAGCATGGGCCTGCATGAGCCATGAAGAATGTAGTGACAGTGGCAGGATCCCATTCTTCCTAGCAGAAATCATACTGGAAAATTCAAAAAAAAATGGTCTAAGTGCTGAGCAGTCGGGACACTAGAAGGAAAGACTTCCGCCGTTGTGCAAGACCTAACGGGAAGGACTCCCGACATAGCGGAAGCACCAAGCAGAAGCATGCCCGACGGAACAGTTTGAAGAAAACGACGAAAAATTTGTCTAATTGTTCCCCATCGGAGCAATTAGAGGAATAGACTTTCAATGTAGTGGGAGAGTTAGCGGTTTCCCGTCCGCCATTATGGAAGTCCAAACCGCTAAGTCTTCCAACGGGGAAGGATAGCCGATGTCGATCAGGTCAAGACTGAGGAGCCGCCGTTGCGGCTGCAGATGGAATTGTTCGCCGACGGAGAGAAGTTTAAAAAATTTTCTAAGGCAGAAATCAGTTTACCAATCGGAAGAAATAGTGGTTTGGCGTGTTGCCGTTGTGGAAGTCAAAGTCACTAGGATTCCGATGTGGAAAGACCGCCGACGCCGAGGTCAATATTTTTTTTCTAAGGAAGGAAAGCAGCGGCCGTCGGGAGAAGAAATAGTTGTTCGAGCATCTACCGTTGCGGATGGAAAAACAACTACGCGTCTGATGTGAAAAGACCGCTGACGCCGAAAAGCTTAAAATTTTTCTAAGTAAGGAAAACAACGGCCATTCGAAAGAAATAGTGGTTTGGCATTCTGCCGTTGCGGAAGCCAAAGACACTAGCCGGCCGATAAGAAAGACAGCTGACGCCACAAGAAAAGTTTAAAAATTGTTTCAAGTGAACAACCACTAATCGGAAGAGAAAGTGGTTTGTGCGCCGCCGTTGCGGAAGCCAAAAGCACTAACCTTCCAACGAGAAAGATTGTCGACGCCAATCGAAAGAGAAAATTGGTTTGTGTGCCGTTGTTGCGGAAGCGAAAGCACTAAGTCTTCCGATGAGAAAGACTGTCGATGCCAATCGGAAGAGAAAGGGGTTTGTGTGTCGCCGTTACAGAAGTCCAAAGCGCTAAGTCTTCCAACAAGAGAGACCGTCGAAACGTCGGAACGATTAGTGGTTCCGAGAGCCGATTCTGTGAAAGAATTAGTGGAAATGAGAACCGATTCTGCAGAGGGAAAATTTTGAGATTTCAAGCGGGATTTTCCAGCAGATTTCAACTGTTTTTCAGTGGGGTTTTGCGCTATTTTTCAGTGGATTTTCATGGGACGAAAATGAGAAAATTGTAGCGATCTTATGCCCCCTTTACCCCTGTCATCCCCTAAGATAGTCGTTCTGGTAAAAAGAAAAATTCTATGTTTTGGGCAATTAGTCAAACCCAGCATTCATAAAAGATGAATGGTGCATCGGAAATGAGATCTGCAAGTTATTGGGTGTTCCTCGTTGTATGCATTGACTTCACCTGATAGAAAATTTTCCTGAATCTTCCTAGACTTGCTCCTACAGGTGGCTGAAGGTAGCATTCCAGACCCGAATATAGTTCTGTGTTTTGCCTAAAACTGGTGAAAACCTTCATTTTTAGAAGTAGTGTGATTTTCACACCCAGGGTCAGAATGGAGCATGTGGGCAGGCGTTGGAAAGCTTATCCAGTAGGGAACAAGGAAAAGTTACCAGAAGCTGAGCATGGAGCAGAAAAGTGCTAATGATGGCCACTGCTATCAAATGGACAAATCTGGACAATTGCATGCCCAGGGGTAGCAAGGACTAAGAAGTCAACCGGCTGTTGTGTGGAAGAGGTGTTCCATGTGAGGATGAAAGACTTGAAAAGGGAAGTTTTCCTTAAAAACCCGCCTTGCTGATTATAACTACATTTCCTAAGTTTTATGCATGAAATGCATGAGGATATGTGTTGCATGTATAGGATATTGCATGTTGGTAAGAATATTGGGAATTATATATCTATAATATCCCACTAAGGATAATCATTGCTTTGATGTTGGCATTAGTGGAAAAACCAATGACAACATGGACCTAGCTGAATATGTTGTTGATGCTAATGCATGTGACCAATGACCCTATGGAGAAAGGGATGAAGCAACAAGTCCATAACAAAAAGTTGGTGAACAAATGCTGAAATCTCCTGCAAGGACTGACCCAATTGGTCATGATAAGGGTGTAAGTACAACCCGTGAAGGTAGAAGTTTGATCATGACAAATTCCAGGGAATGGTAAAGGCTGTTATGAATGCAGGATAGTAAGTGCATAAAGAGGATAGTTAGGATCAATTGGCTGCCGGAAATGCTCTATGAAAGAGCAAGGTGGTATGAATGATACGCTTGTGAAGTAAGGAGTATCTAAACATTTCATTTAATTACATGAATGATGTGACTATACCTTGCAAATGTTAGTATGATAATGATTGCATGAAGTAAATGAATTTTGGTAACACTGATGTGATTAACAGCTGGAAATATTTGAATTCTATAAATTCTGAAAATGCTTCAGTGATGGTCATAGCAATGAGAAGGTTATATGCATCCAGACTTACCAAGTGTTTGGTTGATTGAAGCTCATGTTTCAAGTAGATTATTTCGAGCATGGCAGTGAGAGGTAAGACCCTGACCAATGCTAGAATCTACCATGTGAAAGAGCTTATCAAATTTGAATTGTGAATTTCGAATTTCAGAAATTGCTGACAACTACTAGTCACTATTGGCTTGCACAAGATTGTGTTTGGCTGATTGAAACTCAGATTTCAGGTAGATTATTTCAAGCATGGTAGTGAGAGGTAAGACCCTGACCAATGCCAGAATATACCATGTAAAAGAGCCAAACTTTATGAGAAGAGTCTCATGGTTGTGAAAATAGTTGGTATGCATAATGGATTGTTAAATTTGAATTGTGAATTTCAAATTTAAAGGAATTGCTGACAACTACTAATCATTGTTGGCTTGTGTAATATTGTGTCAGGAAGACGCATGGTAAGTGGGTATTCATGTTATGTTAGTAAGCATAAAATTATAATGGGCATAGTAGTGATGCTTACAAGAGACCCACAATTGAGCAAGTCAATTTCTGTAGTAGATAGAATTCCAAATTCCTAATGAATTTGATTACTAATGTCATTGCTTGGTTATGGAACAATCAATTTGGATTGTATTATCAGGCAATGATTGAGTGTTTGGCTATTTGATGAATGTGCCAGGGGTACACACTGCAGGAAGACCATGTGTGATGGCCTGCAGAAGCCAAACTTCATGTGAAGGTTTTCCCTTGGAAATGGGTTTCGGGTGAAATGCCATTGGACATTTTGGAAATGTCTCATTTGCACTGCATGTTGGTAGTAACATGAGTGAGATGGTATAAATTATGTCGGTGAGACATGTGTGGATATGAAATGCAAGAGGAAGCAGGGATGAGGGCTTGGTTTGCTTAAACCTGGTGATTGGAAACCACACAGACAGGGCTAGAGGGATGGATTTCTTCTCCAAAACCCCGGGATAGCACTGGAAGGGAATGCAGTGCCTGAGGGACTGTTTAGCAGAGAAGGGACTGATTCCTTGTGCTGGGTATGTGTGGGTGTCTTAGAAGTCAGGCTAGTTCTGGTGTAGGTGTTCTTAGCTCTGCAATGAGCTCACCAGCTTAGCATTTAGCCGTTTCCAACTCCTTGATGGATTGACTGTGCCTGGTATACATAACAGGCATACTGTGACGGAAAATGGATAAGTGTTCTGTGACCCTTGTTAGGAATATGCATATTTAATTGTTGAATTCCACATGCAGAACATGTTTCAATTTTATTTCCATGATGATCGATTGCTTGAGTATGAATAGGGCCTACATGGCACACACCGGAGAAGGGTGCACACTTTTTTGATGTTGAGTCATGAAAGGGTTTTCAATATTGATTACACCCTAGGGAGTGGGCACACTCCTGGTGTCTCAATACTTGATAGGAAATTATATGAAATGTGATTACAGTTTTAGAGCAATAACGCTAATGAGTTGCTTGTATTGTTTGTATTGCTTGTGTTGATAGGAGAAATAGATGCAGTTGGGTGTTGCACCCTAAAGGTAAAAGGTAAATGGTTGCAGAGTAAGGGTTATTGTGGATATAAGTGTGTGTTGGTATAAGTGTATGTTGGGTTGTGATATGCCTGAGGATCCATAGTAGATCCTAGACTTGGAAATGGTCACGGTAAAGTTCCAAGCCCAGTTGACATGAGGAATGTACTGGCTGGACATTAATTATTTGATGTTGTGGAGCAGCCGGCGTGCTAACCTAACATCTAAGTCCATAGGCGATCCCAAGCCATGCCAAGTGAAGCAAGATCCTGTGGACGAACGAGGAAATGCACAATATAGATTAGTATTGGATTATTTTTCTTATGAATATACATGTGTATATGATTTGGTTATGATGTTTTAAGCTCTTGTTCTAAAGATAAAACCGATGAGAATAAACTAAACATGTGAATTTATTCAATGTTTGGATATAGGTATCGCTGGAGGCGAGGACTATGAGAGCATCCTAGGGGTGCATGGGGACATATGATTGTCCTGGAAAGCTCAGAATGAGCGGTAATGAAAAAGGTGCTAGTGAGATCGTGAGGTTCCTAGCAGTTGAGACAAACCATGTGGAGAGACTCCATGGTTTAGAGGTCTATAAGGGACCAAAGACACTAAGTGTCATGACCAAGAGAGAGATTGGTCCAACATTCACGAGGAAGTGAAAGAGGTTGAGAGCATGAAAAGCCACTGCAATGGTGTGGGTTCTAGGATGGAACAAAACAAAGAGGGGAAAACATCTTGCTGCTCTCTCTTGCCCTTTTTAATTATATATATATACATACATATTTATACATTGTGAAAACAAAATATTGTTGAATGCATGTATGATTGAAAATGGAATGTATGTATTTGCTTAAAGTATATTATGAATCCTGGAATAGTTAATTCCTTGCCCAAGAATGGACATGAATGAGCTCATGTGCCTGTTGGGAAGGCATGAAAAATATGAAAGTCTCATTGAAAAGACTTGGACTGTCATGCCAATTGGGTAATTAACTGACTGAATTTAATGTCTATATTATGCTTGGTCTGATAAAATTTCAATGGTGCATTTCACAGGTGAGAAAAGTGAAACCAGGTGGTGCACATTGATCCTGGCAGCAGATCAAAAGTTGTTGGACTTGGCTAGAAGTCTCCTTCAAATGATTGCCAAGACCCAAGAGAATCTTGGGGAGATGCTCAAGATACAAAGAAGGCAGAATGAAATGAACCACCAGATTTTGCAAGACTCTATTGGTTTGCAAAGGGAGGTGAAAAGCCTTCTGGGAGCAATCGGCAAGGGAAAGGGAGGTGGATCAGCAATGGGACAATTGTCCAAGTGACCTGATAAGATACAGTCCAGGCATGAAGGCTCAAAGGAAACTGAGCAGGTAAAGATGAAGTAGCCAGTGAGATGTTGGAGATGCGGAGGACATCATTTACGTCGGGACTGTCCGATGAGGGAACATGATGAAGGCAATAGCTGCAAGGTTCCTAGACTTTGGGATCAGCTGAAAGCTGAGAACCAACAGGAGAATTCCATGGAAGCTAAGGGGCTTGGTCGCGAACGTTCAAAGTAGATGATTGAACGTGGGACAGATCTGCAAAATTTTGAAATTTTGATGTGCAATTGTATATGTATTGTATATATGTAATGGAACACCGAGGACGGTGTTATTCCATGGGGGAGGGGAACGTAACATCTCGGTTTTGACCCCGTTTGCATGATGTATATAATGTAATTAATCGCGGTGAGGAGCTAAAGGAAAAAACCCCACCATCGATTTGGTTGTGTATGTTTTGGCAATGGGGATAGTTGCCAATGGTATGCCGTGCTATCTGACACATTATAGTGGCATCATTTAAATACGCACATCAAATAAAACTAAAACCCCAACCAGCTACGGTAGGGCAACGTTGAAATGAAAAGGGCATGATTCCAAAGGATAAGGGGGGGGAGAACCCATGTGTTACCACCTTGTTGATTTTCCATCTTCCCTTGTGTTATTTTCCAACCACCTCCATTAATAACTGCTGCTATTAGTTGGGGCAATTATTGTTTTGGGAGTGGGTGTGGCAGGACTGTTAGTCCTTGCCTACACACACACTCCACTCTTCCATGATTCTCCATTCTTCCATTGGGGGTCTGTTCATTTTCCTCACGCAGAGGGTCCTTTTCATTCACATGCTTAGGCTATTGTCTGCTCACCTCACACCGAGAGACGTGTTGTTCATCCTTTCACAGGCTAGGATTGTCTATCCTATTCTCCTCACGCACCAGATGTGGCTCTTCTTTGGTTTGTGCATGCAACAAGCAGGTGAAACGGCCTTGAGGGCATGATTTCTCCTGGTATGTGAATGACCGTGGTTTTAATCCACGTTTTCTACTTGCTGTTAGTTTAACCCATGATTTGGGTTTCCGTTGGTTTAACCTGTGATTTGGGTTGTTGTTGTGTTTTCCCACGAGATTTGGGAACTGTTGAGAGTTTGATTTCTGTTCCCACTTCGGACTGTGCATGTGTGTTCATCCATGCTCTGCCTGGGCTGCATCTTTTCCTTTACGCATAGACTTTCTGAAGTTGTTTTCCCATATTGTGAGTGGTGCTCACTGATTACGTTGTGGGGCTGTTGTTTTCCCCATACTGTGAGCTGTGTGGTTGTGTTATGTTGAGGCTGCTGCAGATTGTTGGAGTTTGTCTTCTTCCCTGCTTGGGACTGCGTATAGCTGCCATCGTTTTTTTTTGTGTGTTGGGCTGTTGAATCGCCCCGGTCTTGGTTTTTTGTGAATGCAATCATCTTTTGGGTGATTGTGGCTGAGTTGTTTTGGCCACGCTAGGGCCAAGAAAAACTCATTAGTGTGGTTGGACTTGAGTTGTGTTCACTGCTTGGTTGGAACTGCCAGTCGTTATCTTTTCCTTCTTCATAGGGCTATGAAGGGATTGTTTTTCTGCATATATGCAGTGGTTGGTCTACGGACTGTGCTGGCTTGGCCGGTTTGCTAATGGTCTGATAAACTTAGCCGTGTTGGTTTGCTGATTGTGTCCCTTGGTTATGTATAAGCTTGCATCGACCCTTATCCTTGGAGGAATCATGCCCAACTCGGGGGTGGCAGTGTCGCTGAGAGATTGATGAGCACGGTGGCCTATGGTTGGGTGGAACGTTGCAGTGACGTAGTTGGTTGCGGGGTGAATCATTCATCAAAAGATAAGTGCTACTGACTATCTCATCTCTGCAATTATATCTATTGTATTATGTAAAATTATGAACATGTTAAATGCTGGTTTATGTCTATGTTTGCTTCCGTTGAATGTTGAATAGCCATGCATCTCTGTGTGTATTATGTTTAAGTAAAAATTAATATCAGCATTTATCCTATTTGTGTTCATGGGGTTGTTTTCCCGGTTTCTTGTGATGTTCGTCACGTCGTCTTCGCCTGTCGGAGGGATGGGGACGTGACATATCTAATATGTCAACTAGAAATATTTTCATTATTCCATAAAATCATAAAAAATATCCCTTATACTAAGTAAACTAATCAAAATCACAATTGATGAACTCTGCATTGACAAAGTTGATGAACTTTTCATAGATAGGGTTCATCAACTCTCTCCACATGGATAGGGTTAAGTTCATCACTTCATGTAAACAAAGTTAATAAACTCTATCCATGGATAGAGTATTCATTCATGAACTTTGTCCATGGACAGATTTAATACAAATATCTTTCTTATTATACCTATGAAGTTAAATTAATATTATAAAAAATTCACAATATCTTAATATAATAGTAAGTATAAATTGTAACTAATAAGCATTATACAATTTATATGTTTCTTTTATGTTTTAGATTAAAAATACATAAGATAAAATAGATCAGTAATAAAAAAATATGATGTTTTATGTGTAATAATGGTTTTTTTTTATGATTTATATTAAAACTACTAAAATACATTTTGCTAAGTAAAGTTATCAGGGAAAGAGTTGATGAAGTCTGAATGAACTATGTTTTGCTAAGTATAATCCATTGTCTTGTCTATTTGGACAGATTTGATTTACTCTATTCACATGTGGACAGAGTTGACGAACTTTGTCCAAATGGACAGAGTTCATCAACTCTGTCAATTTTGAGAGAGTTCTTTAACTCTGTCCATTTGGAGAGAGTTCTTCAACTCCGTCCATCTAGACATAGTTCATGAACTGTCCATCTGAGTGCTGATCAACTCTGTCCAAATGGACAGAGTTCATCAACTCCTTCCATTTTATTTAAATTATTACCTCTAATTTAAGTTATATTAAATTCTAAAAACATAGAATTTATAATTAAAATTAACAAAAACTTATCCAAATGGACTCTTTCCATTTGGACAGAGTTGATGAACTCTATCCATTTGGATAGAGTTCATCTACTCTGTTAACATGGACAGAGTTCATCTACTTTGTTAACATGGAAAAAATTCATAGACATATAAATATTAATTAAAATTAAAATTATAAGATTTATACAATACCAAATAACATATGCAAACTTTAACTCTGCAATACTATGATGAAAAACGAATGCGATTGACTACAACAAGAGATAAATCACATATTAAAAATTTCAAATTATAGAAGCAATTTCATAAAAAATTACCTGACATGGGGGAGCACAGCAAGACCAGACCACGAACAGACCATCCAAGAAATGACCACAAACACCACCACGATGTGTCCTCCACGAGAAGACCTCCATGCCGAATAGACCTCCACGGCGAACAGTCCATCATGAAGCGACCTCCACGAATAGACCTCCATGCCGACAGGAAACTACTATGTCCACGTCAGGAGGATCGGTGATGAGGACAGGGATGACGGACAACAACTGACAAATCGGATGATGGAAGAAACAAGACCAAAATGAAGACAAATGACTGCAGGCGAAAGCAATGAAAATGGGGCCAGAGATTGCCTTTTATGCGAAATAATTATTCGGCCGAACAATTATGTAGCCGAATAGTTGTTCGGCCGAACCATTATCTGACCGAATAATTATTTAGCCAAACAACTCTTCGACCGAATAATTTTTCGGTCAAACAACTGTTCGGCCGAACAACTATTCCGCCGAATAATTATTCGGCCAAACAAGTATTAAAATGACGGTAAAAAATGTCGGCCGGCTATGTGTTCTGTCAAATTAAACGGTTCACTATTAACGTTATTCAGTTGAATAAAGAATTAGTTATTCGGCCAAATAATGATAATTATTCGGTCGAATAAATAAATTATCCAGCTGAATAAATATAGTTATTCGGCCGAATAACGTTCGCTATGTTGTTTGGACACCCAATTCTCATGGAAGTGTTACCCAACTTCACGTTTTCACCCGCCTACCAAATCTTAGAAGTAGAAAGGGATGCCTTAGTATTGTCAAATACCATTATTATGGGAGAAAAGAAAGACTTAGAGGGAATTTTTTTAGGGCTAGAAACGCAATGGGTCACAGCTGATACACATGCAGAGGAGTTAAGGGCCCGAGTTACAGAATCGGGAGCCCAAAAGAGCTCTTTGGAGGTGCAGCTTAAGGAAGCAAATGAGAGAAAAATTGACATCTTCCCTCTCTGAGAGCATGCTCTTTTGCTCAGAAAGAAAATATATCAAGTTCAATTAAAACTATCAAAAGAAGTCTACAAGATTAAGCAAGCATAAATATGATTACAAGAGATCTCAGCAATATCAAATGACTTTAGAATGAGAATTCAGGAAATTACATAAATTATCCAAAATCAATTGACCTGGTTGGAGACTAATGCAGAATTTCCATAGAATGTGCCTCCGAACACTCCAGAAAATTTAAAGACTAAGTATGAGATGATGGACTTCAATAGTAAAGCTGCCACAATAATAACTGTGGGGGTTGAGAAAACATTGGAGAGGTGGATGGATTTCTACAAAAAGGTTATTACAATGCATAAAAGATGCAAAAATTATTCAGAAAAGAGACTTTAGGAGTTTCTAAGACAAGAAGATCACTTGAAGGGACCTCCAAGATAGGTTGCAGGAGGATGAACTTTATATATAGTAGGTTAATGTCCTAAATATGAAAGTGGTAAATAGTTTGGTGGCATAAGCTACAATAAGCAATTGTTTGTTTGAAGACTATCTTAGAGTCACCCCACCAAGAGCAACAGAGATAAAGTCACTGTTATTTATACATGAAGTGATAGTGAGACTATTGGAACCTATGGACTTCAATCCTATTGTGTGTTATATTGTATTAACTAATTCAGCAAATATTGAATTATTGACCGAGATTTGTAATCTTAGAGTTGATACAAAATATATGTGAAGGTAGAAGGGGTTCCTAAGGTGTCATGGAAATATTTCAATAAAGAAAATATCAAAAAATATTTTGAAATGAAAAATGGAGTCAAACTCTAAAAATTCAAATACTAAGATAAATAGGCTGGGACAAGTTTACTAGAGTAGAGCAATATCGAGCTATACTACTTTACCCTATCAACCATAAACTATGTATTTTATAAATAACAATATTCTAAGAAATTAAACTACTCCTTTACGGTGTACTTTATTAATTAATTATTTTTCTTCTCAATCTGTGAATTAGAAAGGCTTAGAATAGATTTAGAACTCTTACAAAAGATTATATTATTTGATACAATATTATGACTATTTAATTAATCTAAGAAACCCAATAAATAAACTATACATGCCATTTGACAAATATATAATGATTGAACCAATTTATCTAGCTCCACTCTCCTTGAATGTTCTAAGGATATGCATTCATGGTTATCGGTAAAGGAGAAGGAGGTGTATCGAAATGGATTTCGAAAGAAATAAAGAAACTGAATGAGATTAGATATAACTTAACTTCTACAAATATATGCAAACTATGTAGTGTCCAATTACAGGTAATAACAAACATTGTGATTTATTCCATAAGCAAATGACTTTAACAGGAAAAAATATTATGAACAACTAATATATTAATTAAGAAACAAATCTCTTTTAGCATTTACTTGAAAGTTAAAGGTATACGACTCTTATATAAAACACGTGTGAAAAAAATATGAATTAGAAGCAAGTAGAAAACTTAATAAAGAAAACTCCTATAATCCTATTCTACCAATCTTTTTAGTAACCACACAGTGAAGGGAACAAGTCCTATGCTATGATAAATTTACAAAGTACTGGTGTGATTCTATAGAAATTAACATGTCTAACCCTAAAATCAATATACACAACTAAACTAGAGATATAATTACCAAACATTACAACAGTAATTAATGAAGAAATCCAAAACAAAAGAGACAGAACAAGACACAATTCAAAACATATTAAGGTAGAAGGAGGTGAAATATAGGGATGTGTTGGAATATAATAAACCCACTCATAAAATAATTATTCATTATTTGATTAATTTCCTACCCACTATCTTAGATAGTTGGCATCCACTTGCACCTTAGAGTCAACACTTGCTATGTATATCCTAGGAATGATTTATTTAAGATTCTTGGTTGATCTTGACGACTTTATGGCCATCTAGAATTGGTAACTGCGCTTTACAGTAGCTTCTGCTTTATTCTGCTTTTTCTTCTTTATCCTTCTTTTATGTGGATAAGGTAAAGCTAGTCAACTGGAAACTGGCAACTTTTGTTGCCAACCCATCCTCCATTATTTTCTCTCCAGATTATGGGGTTAGCAAGTCTTTCCTTGACTCATCATCACTCACACATGCTATTTCTAATTCGTGAGGTGCTTGATAGATTAGGAAAGCGCTTTAGCCAACTATGGGGTTTATCATAATTAGTAAGACTGCTTTATGAGCTAGCTTGAGTTTTCTTCTAGCAACTCCTTTTCCTTTATAAGGATGTATTACCTATGTAATAATATCAACTATCATTTATTGATCATTCATCGATGTGTGTTCATTAATTCTTCTTCTTCTCTCCTTATGCTAATTCTCTACAATACTATGTGACGTTAATTATGTTCCTAGATCCTTAGCCTCTTTATGAAATTCCTTATGCCATTAAGGATTTATAATATCTACATGGTATCAGAGCTAAGGTTCTCAAAGTTGTAAATGGTATCAGAGCTGAGGATATCAAATCTCTACATGATATCATTTTTTTTTTCAATGTGGTTCACGTACCGGCTTGGCCGACGGGCTACATCCACAAAATAATTTCAAGAGGGCCCACCCGAAGGGGCCTCACTCTTGGCACACTTCATGCCTAACCCCAAGAGCGTTGAGGAGAATGGATCCCGCGACCTCAATTGCCGAGAGGCCTAACTACGGTTGCTCGACCACTTGAGCTAACTCTTGGGGCCTCTACATGATATCATATCTTTGAGATTTCATTAATTAATCCTCCTTTTCAAATTAGCAGGTTTATTTTGCAGGTTCAACTTCGAATGGATTCAAGAGTATTAGTTCCTCTTCTTTCTCCATTCACAAGCTTTTTAGAGTGGAAATTGAAGATGATTTCATATCTAAAGAGACAAGGTCTCTATGAGATATCTATTGGATCTGGTGAAGAGTCTTATGAAGATCCAGGTGACTAGTTGAATGATTGTGATAGATCAATTGGAGCTATTTGTATAGCTATCTCTCCAATCATGTGCTACCTTATTGATTCTGTTGATTACCCAAAGGATCTATGGACAACATTGGATAGAGTTTTGGGAAAGGACAATGAGGATCCTTCTAGCTATGTGGAGAGTTCCTCCAGCTCCTCAATGATCTCTCTCTCTCAAGATGTCTCGACCTCTACAGTCTTTGATGAAGTTGATCATGAAGAAGAATTTTTTCATATTTTTCCTGTTGCTACTACTCTCTTTGATTTGAATGCTTCCTCTTTCAATAAGAAGCAAATATTGAAGAGCCATCTTTTTCTGTGTCTCTTGAATTAGAAGATCTTGACTCCTATTCTTATGATGTTGTTCATGAAAAAGAAGTGACTAATGGAGCTTCTATTGCTATTAATGATTCACTAAAACATTCAATGTTCTCTATGTATTCTATCATGGATTCTATCCATATGCCAGACCTCTCACACTTTGTGCATGCCTCTCTCCTGGATGGTGCGCAACCTAGTGACTTCTAGGATGTTTGCTTAGCCAAATTGAGTCCTTTTAGTGTCTTACCACTTACCATACTTGATCCCATGTGCTTATTGAGCTCCTCCTTTGTTCTTGGCACTCATTCTCAGAGCCTCCTTGAATATTTTGAACATCACTATATTTCCTCCTCTCATACTTCTACCATAGAGGATTATTTACCAGTATATTCCCATGAGTCTACTGTTATGTTTATTTGTGATCTCTTGAATTCTTTGGGAGCTAGATGAACCCATGGATCCCATGCAATTGCACTCTTTGATCCTACACCTTCACTATGTTCCTACATGATCACTTGCACACATCCTCTCTGTGTAAATGAATATGAAGACATTATACATTCACTTGGACAAATATTTCACCTCTCTGAAGTTCATTTCATCTCTATTGGTTCGAATTTCAAGTCATCTTATCATCTTAGATATGATTACAAGTCACAAGATCCTTCAGTATTTCCTTCACATCATTGGATCTCAGTTGTTCTACATGGTCCTAGTCTCCATCCTACAACTTTCCTTGATCCAGGTGAGCATATTTATCTTCTTCCCAAGAAGAAGATTCCTCTAGACATCAGCATTTAGTTTGGAGCAGCAGCAACACTAGTAGTTCAACACTTTTTTGAATTGCTTTTTATGTTCTTTCTTGAGGGAGGATTTTCCCCTTGAGGTTTTGCCTCTTTCCTCATTTCGTTGGACAATATAAATTGTAAAAGGGTGACCATAGCTTTATTGCTAGGCCCTATATGCATATATATTTCTAATTAGTTCAGGGATATCATCATAAAGTCAGGCTTAAAGGGGGGTGTTGGAATATAATAAACCCACTCATAAAATAATTAATCATTATTTGATTAATTTCCTACNTTCAATACTTGCCATCTATATCCTAGGAATGATTTATTTCTTATTCTAGGTTGATCTTGACCACTTAATGGACATCCCGAATTGGTAACTGCACTTTACAACAGATTCTGCTTTATACTACTTTTTTGTCGATAAGGTAAAGCTAGTAAACTAGAAAACTAGAAGCTTTTCTTGCCAACCCATCCTCCATTATTTTCTCTCCATATTATAGGATTAGCAAGCCTTTCCTTCACTCATCATCACTCACACATGCTATTGTTAATTCATGAGGTGCTTGATAGATTGGGAAAATGCTTTAGCCAACTATGGGGTTTATCAGAATTAGTAAGCCTACTTTATGAGCTAGCTTGATTTGTCTTCTAGCAACTCATTTTTCCTTTATAAGGATGTATTACCTATGTAATAATATCAATTGTCATTTATTGATCATTCATTGATGTGTGTTCATTAATTCTTCTTCTTCTCTCCTTATGTTAATTCTCTACAATTCTATGTGAGGTTAATTGTATGCCTAGATCCTTAGCATGTTTATGAAATTCCTTATGCCATCAATGCTTCAGAATTTCTATGGGGTGGAAATTGATAAATGCTTTAAATGATCTAGACTAAAGTCCTCATTATAGATATAACCATTGTCTAGATACAAAACAAAACATAATTCAAAATCCAAAGAAACAGAATGTTAAACATGCTTAAAAAAGAATGGGAAATATTAAATGTTGGACGAAGGGCTGAATGACAGTCTAAACAGACGGTCCGAATGATAGTCCATATGAGGAAAACAATGGAAATTAGGAAATAAATCGCCTAGATGATCTAAATATCAGTTGATTTCCTGCATATGAGAATAAGATGCAAAAAGGATGGTAATTGAACCTAGTTAATAATTGAAATAAGAAAGAGATTATTGGTACTAGTCTATGGTTGTAAAGAGCGTATTCCCTATTATGAAATGAAGCAAACTAGAATATAACTGAAACTAGTCTACATCTAAACAAGAATTGACAGAACTAATTCTAACTACAAACTAAACCTAAGATACTAAATTAACTAAATTCTATCTAATTGCAAACATGAAATTTGATATTAAGCTGAAAGAGAAACTGGAATGAGAGTTGAAAGGAAAAATACAAATATACTACATGCCTTACTGATTACTTTAACTCGATAAATAGAAATTATACTAAAAACACATCATTACTCATAATAAAACATATGCTACAAGAAACAAGGAAATGAACAATATCAACTAATAAGAAACCAATTTGGATAAAAAAAATAGAAATAGAAAGTACTTATCTACAAGAAAGGAGATAACAAGAAACACAGAGACATAGAGACTATTGGTTGTTGAGGGTCCCTCTCAGCAATCAAGGTGGCATTTCAATCAATCACTAAAAAGAACAAGGACATGTATATGCAACGGAAATGTAACTTAAATTAACATTCCGAACATAGTTTTAACACAGATTCTTCTCTAATGTTGACTGACAAATTTACAAACTAGCTATATTATTGTGCTCTCACTTGGAGGTGGCTCTATATAATGTTTACAAGGATAAGAGGGTTGACCCTTTCAGTGTTCGACCGCTCCTAAAATAGTCGACCTTTATGGTGAACAAACAACCATATGACAATGCACATTTCTCCTCCAGCTCTTTTGCCCATCAGTTCTCCTTGCGTGTGCTACATTGTATAGATTCAAATTAACATGGACTTGGATTGTGGTGTCGAATGGAGAAATCAGGATGAAAATCCTTCTTAGAGAAAGGACCATCATAACATTAAACATGTGGAAAATAGAACAACTAAAGACCATTTTGCACTTTAATCATTTGGCAATATGCTGACTAACAGCGCATGGGCCGATCGGGTGTTTGAGTGGCGAGTTGGATATGCTCTATGCTTATCTAGCGTGAATGCGTGTAGAATGTTGGATCATTTAAATAGTATTATATGCAAAACAAATTCATATATCAGACATATTTCCAAATATTAGATAATTTCTTAGTAAAATAATGAAATAATAAAAATAAACCATGACTTACATAAATTCCAAATGCGTTCATAGCTGGCGCTGAATGATAAGTTGTATGACAAGAAACATGTCAAAAAGGTGACAAAATATATTCCAATAGAGTAAATTACAAGCCGAGCATAGTGACAAAATTGCGATCAACACTCCCCCAAACCGGAGAGATTCCAAGTCCCACTGGAAAGAAATGGAGTTTAGGAAGAAGGTGGAGTTGCGTCAGCAGCTGCATTCGACTTAACCGATAAAACAGGGGACTTAAATTTCAATTTTTATGACCTGTTCTTTAAAACTAGCACGCCTCTCATGTTGAGAGTCATGTGAAGAAGTAATGGACTTGTTAAGGTCCTCAACAATCTTAACTTGAAGATGCAACTCCTTTTTCTCTTATCGAAGATTTGCAATTATCTTGGTGTATTATTCATTTCGACTTGTTGATCATGCCAATTCTTGAGTTAGTTTGTCTATTGTCGGCTAATGAGGAGTGGATGGTTATGTGGGTTGCTTGGAGTTTGGAGGCGGATAGAATTCCCTGGATGATGTCTCAAGATCAACAGAGGGGATTTTTCTTTCAAGACTTATGCCCTGAGTAGGTGTAGGGATAGTCTCACAAGCATCATCTTTGAGCAATTCAGCTGAGACATCGGCCAATTTCAACAAAGGTGAATCAATGACAGGTTTATCTGGTCAGCCACACTATCTGTATGACCGTCCTGGCGATGGTATGAACCGTGTTTTAGATGATGGGATGAACACTGGACTGGATAAGCTTCACCTTCTAGTTCATGGTGCGAACTCATAGAAAATGTAAAAATTTAGCAGACACGAATTTGACAGGGGTAGGTGAATGGGCAGGGGAATTTTCCTCTGGTGTATCTTTGTCAATGTGCACAATTTTGGGGCTTTTATTCTATGGAAGGGGTTTGACTAGATTCATAGTTACAGGCATGCCTAAGGCGTTTTTGAACATTTAGGTGAGGGTTCAGGACTTTAAACATGCAATTATCCCAAGTCTAATTCCTCTCTTTGAGTTGATGCAAGATTAGGAGATTAATCAGGATGTGATGATACAAGCTACCCCTAGGATTGACTGTATTCTTCCTAACTTGACTTGACATTTTCTCCAAGATTTTGAGGAAATAAAATGGGAAATTGAGGAACCACTGATTAACGAAATGTGCTAGTAAGAGAACATGACAAGCTTTGAACAAATTAAACTTACCCTCACAAGTTATAAGGCGGATTATGATGATCATAGGGTTGAGGTATTATGGCTTAATCCATTCTCGATGAAATCCTTTACTACCTTCAAAATGCTGGCAACCCAGCTTAAGAGAGAAATCGTAGGTTGACTATGGGAGAAACAAAACTTTATGCCAATGAGTGCCTTCTCATGGGATCTTAGTCACGACTGCAATGATCTCTTCAGTTACTGGAAAAAGGAGATTACCAACCCTGGCCACTTTACCATCAAATCCTTTCGTAAATATCATCAAAATCTCCTCACCATACCCATGAAAAATATGGATAAATGGATTCCATCCTGCTCAGAATAAAATCTCACTGCATTTTCAAAATTTCGACATATGAAACAAATCCTGATAGCTTTCGGGCTTAAGAGGGTTAGGCATTGTTCAAATAGAGGCAAAGATGCAAGTTTTGTACAGGATACAGGAAAATGGTGACTAAACGGCTTTGCAAGGACGAAGGTAAGGGAGGGAAACATAATAGAATGAAATACACAAGGGAATTAGTTTAAAACATGATCCATTCGAGCGATTGAATGATCATGGGCAGATAATTTCCACGTTTAAACGATCATGCCATCATGGAAAATATTGAATCATGTGTTAAAAGGACACGTGTTTTAATGAATTCATAGGGTTTTGATAAATTCAATCATGTCCAAAGTAAAATTTGGACAGGTTGAATACATTACTCAATACAATTCCATAAAACGTGTTCAAAATCATAATAACCTGAATTAACAAGATGATAGATCACTTGATGGTTTTCCCGTGTAATTGGGTAAGAGGATAAAGATAATGATAGTGTAATGATGATTGAAAATATCCTACAATCATATCACATCCATATAGATTTTAAATGAGATCATATTATGTCAAAATCATAATCAAAATCATAGGTCAAAATTAGTCCTAATGAAGTCATAATGCTTTTGTAAGCATGTGGATGTGACTTAATAATTATGGGTACAATTCAACAAATTTAACTTTTTAACCAGAAACAAAAATAAGCTAACACCTTAACACAGTTAACCATTAGTGCTCTAATATAATGGTTTTCATTTAGATAGTCATTTGGCATTTCATTCAGACCGATGTTTGACCCTTCATATGATGGTTCATATGGATTTTCTGTAAAAATATATGCTTTACTGAATCTGACTGCTACTAATTATGTAGAAAAATTTCTAGGAAGTAAGCACACAATATGATGATGTAAACCAACTCTATTAAACCTTCATTGCATTGTCCCTCATTAATTAAAACATTCTTTCGTTAGTTGCATTATCATGAAAATTTCTGAAAACATCTACACTTTTGTCAGAAATAAATGAAACTTTCTATAAACATTCAGAAAATAAAAATAGTTCTAATCTTCCCCCAAAACCAAAAATATGGCATGTCCACAATCCATCAAAGAAAATATGAGTGATTTCCAAGTATTATAACAAATAGTTCTAAAAATGGTACTATTATTTTAGCAGTAAAAAGAAATACCAATTGGTAAATGGAGATTATCCATATATGTATTTCCATTAAGAATAATAGTGCTTAAGAAGATCATACAAATAACGAGAGTATAATTGATGCGAAAAATGCCATAGGAGAAACTAGTCATCCATGCCTCATTTTAAGGATATTCTGTCATTCAAAGAATATTTGAAGTTCACCGTAGAGCTTGTGAGATTTATATAGATATGGGTCCCATTTCTAGAATAATTATATCCTAGATATTATTGAAGTAGATAATAGATTCCCAAGTCCAACTTATAGCCATTCTCAAATGACATGAGGAAGAACTGGCCTCAACATGTATTATTCTTTTCTTGCTTTGTTTGTTTAGTCTCTTTTGTTTTATGAACCATGTGCATAGTAATGCATTAACCAAACCTCTTTTACCCGATATTGCCCCACTACCAGCAGGCCTATTCAATACCCTAGCAAGTTTATCTCGGTACCATGCAAGCATAGCTCCACTGCCAACGAGCCTGTTCAGTACCTCGACGGGTTTACTTACACTTACCAAGATTCCTTGTTTAAAGATATTACATAGCATGGACCTACTGCCAACAAGCCTGTTTAGTACTCCGATGGGTTTGCCTCATATAAAGGTTTTTTTTTAACATGTGGAAGTCGGTTGGTAATTAGAGTGAGTTAATCCTGCTAAACACATAATTCATATTTTTGAACACGAACCTTATAAGTAAATAAAAATTTATAATTCCCTAAATTATAAATCATGTCAAAAGATAATAAATTACATTTTTTCTTGGAATACTGAGTCTATCTTCTTCATAAAAAAATAAGTAATGCTCCCCACACACAGGAATTTCACTTATTCTTGAGTTTTCTCAAAAATCCTTAAGAGACAAGTTTTGATAATGAGTACAAGATGAACGAGTAGTGCTTAGGTGTAAAATAGAACTTTGAATCACAACATGATTAAAATAGGTCTTAAGAAACTGTTTTAATGATAATTATGAAATATACATATCTGAATAAATCACCATAAAATCATAAGAAATCATCAAAGAAAGTGGGTACAAATAATATAGTGAATATTTTAATTTCATTATAACTCCCTATTTAAAAAAAAAAAAGGCTGAATTACAAGTTCTTATAGCACTTCCATTTTTAGGAAACATTTCATGGGTTGGTTAAAAAAACAAGGTCTTGTAATCAAACTGCAAAACCACTTGTTAGATGATTTAAATTTTATTCACAAAAAAAAACATATGCATCGAGAAAAAGTCATAAATTTTATCAAAGTTTAGATAAAGGAAAAGAGTCGTCCTGTTTTATTTGACAAAATTTCATAAGCTGATTATATAACCAAATTCCCTGCATGAATGTAGTCATCTTATTAGAAATAAATTTTATTTATTAAAGAAATAAAGATATATTTACATATGTGCATAAAAACAACACAAAATAGTTTAAGAATCAAGAGGAGGAGGAAATACTTCCTCTTCAACCAGCTCCATCTCTTTTTGTTGTAAGACATTCTTCACGAAATCTTCTCTAGATATTGGTTGATGATAAAGCCTAATTCTATGTCCATTTACAACAAAGGAAGTTTGTGAATCATCAATTGTCTTACTCTCTACTGACCCATTATCGAAGGCTCTAACTATCTCATATGGACCCATCCAATGGGTAGTTAATTCTCCTTTGAAATTTTTATACCTTGAGTTGAATAGCAATGCCCAATCTTCGATATTAAACTAGTTTTGCTTAACAAATTTATCATGTAATTTCTTTCGTTTATTTTGTATTAAAATTTTCCTTTGGAGTGCATCTTTCATAATCTCATCTAATTCATTAATCTATAAGATTCATTGTTTCTGTGTCTCTTCTAAATCCATACCTAATTGTACAACCATATGAAAAGTCTTAACTTGGAATTCAATATGTAAAAGGACTTGTTTCCCGTATACTAAATCATAGGGTGTATGTATAGTAGTGTTCCTCCAAGTTATCATATAGGCCCACAAGCCTCTAGGAGTCTATTTTCCCAATCTTTATGATGCAGCTAAATAGATTTGGTTAAGATAGCTTCCAATACCTTATTGGTTGATTCTACCTGGACATTGGCTTGTGGATGGTAACGTGAGGATTTGCAATGTCGTATACTATATTTCATTGTAATTTCTTTCATTAATTTAGAGGTGAATTGAGAAGCTTTTTCAGTGGTGATTTATCTAGGAACTCTAAACCAAGTGAATATCTATTCGTATATAAATTCTACCGCATATTTTTTTTGTAGCTCGGAACAAAGATTTATCTTCTACCCATTTCATGACATAATCTATGCAAACCAGGATGTATTTCTTCTTGTGGGACATGGGAGATATTGGTCCTACAAAATCAAGAGCCAACTTCTCAAAAGGCTAAATCATGACTTGAGGCTGTAAAGGCATCTTGTCCGATGATGTAGTTCTACCCATTCTTTGGAAATTAGCACATCCTCTAACATATATGGAAGTATCCTTAAATATGCTTGGCCAGTAATAACCAGAATGCAATAATTTGTATGTTGTTCGCTTGTTGGAAAAGTGTCCCCCACATGGCCCATCATGGCATGCACAGAGGATTTCTGTTATCTCGTCCTCCCATACACATCGTCTAATAATAATATCTAGGCCGGTATGGAATATGTCATTATCAACCCAAGAGTAACTAGAACTCTAGATGACAATTTGACGTTTCTGATGAGGAGACAAATGGTTTGGTAACTTCCCAGTTGCCAAATAACTAGCAATGTTTGCAAACCAAGGGGTTTGATCAGAAACAACAAATAGATGTTCATCAGGGAAAGTATCATCATCATGTTGAATACGAGAGATGAAATATGCTACCGAATTTTCTCTACTACATTGATCGACGACAATGATATTAAATTATTGCAATAGAAGAAGCCATCGAGTCACTCTACCATCGGTAATTGGTTTATTCATAAAAAATATGATGAAATAATGGTGCGTATGCACAAAAACTTCATATCCGGTGATATAACAACGAAACTTATTAATAGAGTAGACCACTGCTAGAAACTCATTTTTAGTAACAGTGTAATTTAGTTCGGCAGGCATCATATTTTTGCTAATAAAATATATGGCATAAGATGCCTAGCCTTATTTTTGACCAAGAACTCCTCCTATGGCTATGTCAGAAGCATCAATGGATATATGAAAAGGAAGGGACCAATCAGGATGCCTAAGTATTGGTTCCATTGATAGCTTAGATTTTAAGACCTCAAAAGCACTTTGACATGATTCAGTCCATTTGAAATCTATATCCTTCATAAGCAATTGAAACAGTGATGCAACTATTTTAGTGACATTTTCTATAAAAAGACGGTAGTAAACCGCATGACCAAGAAATATTCTTACTTCCTTTTGAGTTTTTGGAGAGGGGAGACCAACAATTACTTCTATCATAGTAGGGTCTACCTTGATCCCTTGTGAGGAAACATCATGCCCCAAACCTATGCCTTCTGTTAATAGCATTTTACAGTTTTCATGACTAAGGGATAGATTTGTTTCCTGACATCGGATCAAAACCTTTTCAAGGTTATCAATAGCTTCTTGAAAGGAATTACCATAGGCTGTAAAATCATGCATATACACCTATACATAGTCGTGTATAAAATCAGCGAAATTCCTAAAACTGCACGCTGAAAAGTAGTAGGTTCATTACATAAGCCAAAGGGAAAAATTCTATAGGAATATGTCCCCCAAGGGCATGTAAAAGTGGTATGATATTGATCCTTAGGAGTTATCAAAATCTGGTTGTATCCACTATATCCATTGAGAAAAGAAAAATATCGTTTGCTGGACAAAGTATCTAGCACTTGGTCAATGAAGGGAAAAAAAAGTAATCCTTAAGAGTGACATTATTCAGTTCTCTAAACTCAACAAAAATATGCCATTTCCATGTAAATTTATTTGGGACTACCACTAGATTAGATACCCATTCACTATCTGAAATTCGGTAGATGAAACCAACATTAAGGAGTTTTTGTAACTCTTCTTTAACTATGTCCTTCAAAGCAGGCTTCATCCTCCTCTGAGGCTGCCTTACATGGGATATACTGGCATCCATGCAAATATAGTGAATACAAGTGCTAGGTTGTATACCCTTCATATCAGTGTATTCCTATGCAAATGCTCTGGATTGGATTTTCAGGACCTTAAGCAATTGTTCTTGTTGACACTTAGTAAAACCTGCATTTATGTGTAAAATGTTTCTAGGGATAACTTCACAAGGCATGGTACAAGACCCTATATGATATTCAATTGAAAATACACATGGTTTTTCATGAATGTTGAGAGGGCCATATTTTTTTGAAACTCATCTCCAAAAATTTGATCAATGTGATGTTTACAAACCACACATACAGTACTTAGGTCAAATGATCTCTGAGACAGGGATAGCTCTGGACCTAGAAAAGATTAAATCCATAACGGATTGGCCTACCCCTACTAGTGTCACTGAAATTAGGTCATTTTTCATATTATCCAAATATTATCAAAAATTCATTGAGAAATTCTCAAGAATCTCTTTCCCCATGAACGCTTTGCAGAAGAAATAAAGTAAGTCCTTATGGACTGCTAAGTGCAAAGAAAGTTTTAAAAATATTAAGCAGATTTTGATGACCGCACTGGTGTTACAAATTGTGAATATCAATGGGGATTTCGTTGTTTACACAGATGCAAGCAAGAAAGGACTTGGAATATTCCTCCTGCAGTACAATCATGAGATCTATTATGAATCACAAAAGTTAAAAGAGCATGAGCAGAACTACCCTACGCACGATATTGAGTTAGTGACCATCATCCACACTTTGAATATGTGGAGGCACTACCTCATGGTAAGGAAATTCCTTTTGAAGATAGATAATATGAGTCTGAAGTATTTATTCGATCAGCTAGATTTGAATGCAAGGTAGGCCCGGTGGTTGGTCTTCCTTAGTGAGTACTATTTCAAGCTAAATCACATTAAGGGAAAAGAGAATAAGGTTGCAGATGCTTTGAGCTGACGAACTCATATGATAGATGAGGTGACTTTGAGTCAAACTGATGCAGATTTGCATGAGAGGATTAGAGAGGCCAACAAAGTTGACCCTGTCTATGTGGAAATCCTCAAGAAAGTCCAGGAAGACAGGTTGTTTCAACAACAAAAAGAATACAAGGTAGACGAATCCGGACTGCTATGGCCCAAGGATCATTTGTATGTTCTAGAAGGAGGGGACATTCGGTCCAGCATCCTCATGGAATTTCATCAGGAACCCTACTCAGGGAACCCAGGTTATCAAAAGATGATATCCGCCGTCAAGAGACACTTTTTCTGGCCTAAGTTAAAGGCCGACATTGCGATGTTTATCACAAAATGTCAGAAATGTCAACTAGTCAAAGCTGAGCATCAACATCCTTCGAGATTGCTGCAGTAGTTACCCATTCTAGAATGGAAGTGCGAGGTCATTAGTATGGATTTCATCACCGGTTTACCGAAAAGTAAGAAATAGAATGATTCTACTTTTATAGTCATCGACAAGTTCTTGAAAGCAACACACTTCATTCCTATAAAGTCGACCTACAAGGTAGTGAACATTGCTGATATATTCTTGAAGGAGATATTTAGATTGCATGGGATAGAAAAGGGAATCATCTCAAATCAAGATGTTAAGTTTACAGGAAACTTTTGCAGATATTTATTCTCTGGATTGGAGATGTAGTTGAACTTTAGAAATGCATATCACTCGCAGATAGATGTGCAGAGAGAAAGAGTAAACGAGATTGTTGAGGACATGCTTAGGATGTATGTCATGAATGACCCCATGAAGTGGGAGGATTACCTGCATCTCGCAGAGTTTGCATATAAAAATGGTTATCCGACTTCCACCAAGATGAGTCCCTTTGAGGTACTCTATGGATGGAAGTGTAGAACACCGGTTACTTGCGATATCCCGATGGATCGTCTCATGTTCGGACATGATTTAGTGATCGACTTGGAACAGTTGGTTACCAAGGCCCAAGTGAACCTTAAGGAATCACAATACCACCAGAAACGTTACGTGGATCAAAAAAGAAAAGATAAGTACTTTTAAATAAGCAATCATGTTTACTTGAAAGTAAAATCCAAAAGGAAGCTCGTTGAGCTTGGGTATGTGTGGTAAGTTAGAACCTAGATTTTTTGAACCTTTTGAAATACTAGTCGAGAAAGGGCTAGTGGCATATGAACTAGCGTTACCCGTGCATGTAAGAGTCCATAATTTTTCCATGCATATTTTTTAAATAAATATGTTTATGATACTAAACATGTTGTTTATTGGTCCCTATTACAGGTGGAACCTGAAGAGAAGTTTTCCTCTGAACCTATTGATATACTGGATAAGAGAGAGGTGTATCTCTGAAAGTGCACCATAGTCCAGTTGAAAGTGCAATGGAATCACTTTTAGGATGATGAGGATACATGGGAGAATGAAGCCACCATGAGAAAGGCTTACCTCGCCTTGTTTCATGATGTCATTCTGACTCCCTATAGCACTAGGGAAGGTGTTGTTCTAATTCGGTAAGGATGTAATATCCCGAATTTCAGACTAACACTTATAGGCATCTTCCTATTGATTATCATGTTGACTTGATATTTTATTATTTTATTAGACTTCCACCAATATGAGCCCCTTTGAGGTACTCTATGGAGGGAAGTGTAGAACACTGATTACTTGGGATAGCCCAGTGGATGGGCTCATGTTAGGGCTTGATTTATTGATGGACTTGGAATAATTCGTTACCAAGGCCCAGTTGAACCTTAAAGAAGTACAAGAATTCCAAAAACTTTATGTGGACCAAAAAGGAAAGATAAAGACTTTCAAATAGGAGATCATGTTTACTTGAAAGTAAAATCCAAACGAAGCTTGTTGATCTTGGATAGGTGTGGTAAGTTAGCACCTATATTTTTTGGACCTTTTGAAATACTGGACAAGAAAGGGCCAATGGCATATGAACTAGCGTTACCCATGCATGTAAGAATTCATAATGTTTTCCATGCATCTTTGTCAAATAAATATGTTTATGATACTAAACATGTTGTTGATTGGTCCTTATTATAAGTGGAACTTGAAGGGCGGTTTTCCCCTAAGACTATTCATATACTGGACAAGAGAGAGGTGCAGCTATGGAAGTGCACCATAGTCCAGTCAAAAGTGCAATGGAAGCACTTTGAGGCTGATGAGGCTAATTGAGAGAATTAAGCCACCATGAGAAAGGATTATCTTGCCTTGTTTCATGATGTCATTCTGAGTCCCTAGAACACTAGGGAAGGTGTTGTTCTAAGCATGGAGGGATGTAATATCCCAAATTGCATACTAACACTTATAGGCATGTGCCTATTGGTTATGATGTTGACTTGATTTTTTACATTGATATATTGGGTCGAGGACCCCACTGCATATTAAGATGAGGATTTGTTTTATATATTGGGTGTAAGACAATTGTTGATTATATATATGCTTGTTTCTGTTGGATGTGGAACCTGAAGCACATGATTTATGAGATATTTTGTGTTGAGCGAGGAGCTCTGGAACACATGGGTAATTAATGTTTTGTATTGATTGAGGAGCTCTGTAGCACATGGGTGATTAATGTTTTGTGTTGAGTGAGGAGTTCTGGATCACATGGGTAATTAATTTTTTGATTTGAGCAAGGAGCTATGTAGCTCATGAGTACTTACATTTGTGTGGAGAGAGAAGATCTGGAACACATAAAAATATAAGATTTGGAAGTGTTGGGCATAAGCCCTAGAGCCTTCCATGTTGATGTTGAGCATAAGCTCTGGAGCATCGGATCCTCAGCAATCGTATCCCTAGGTGTATCATACATGTACATCCTATCATTAGTGTTGAGCGAAGAGTTCTTGAATTGCACTAAGTTTGTAACTCCCTATTAAAGCATTGATTATGGGATCTGGTAAGATCTAGGGGTTACTGAAAAGAGTTTAATAACTTCTGAGTCAAAACGACTCAAGAAAAATATTGATCTCATAATACTTATTTATAAGTGATTAAATTAAATTTTGAATTTATGTATTTTCATCAAATACTGAACAACTACCACATTATACGAGGTAAATCTAACATTCAAGGATGCTTAGAGTTTCCTAACCTAGTATACCTAACCATCTACCTATTTGACCTTAATGAAAAAGTATCATTAATTCTAGGGATCATGGTATATGATGCCCCAAAGACAAATTTTCACAACTGTTATATTATTATGTATTTTATACATGGGTTGTATAAAGAATAAATATAATAATAATATTAATGATGAAAGAAAGAAAGAAAAGCTCTGTCCATTATTATTTATTATTTAAAGATAATAAATAGTCCAATACCTACAAAAGTCTAATTGGGAACTAGTTGAAAGTTCCTCAGTTAAAATATTAAAAATTACCCTAAGTAATTAAAAAGGGTTAAATAAAAAAACCAAGGTTTCTTGATTTAACTGTCTCTTTGACTGAAAAGTATTTCTAAAAAGATTCAATCCAAGGAAAGGCTTGTGGTTTCGATCTATCATTTGGAGGAGTCATTTTTTGCCTATTTTTCTCTCAAGTAAATTCTTGGAGAACATTTTCCTAGAAAGAAAAAGGAGAATTGATCCAGACCTGATATACCAGATAGGAAACCCTAACTTAGGATATCTAAGCTACTTGCATGTTGGATTCCATCACAGGGGGATACGAATTAAAACCAAGAACGGTTCCTGGTCATGGTTGGGTGGAACGTGGTAGTTCCCAAGTGATTTGGTCATCAAAATAGAGGTCAGATATTCCTTTGAATCATTAATTCTAGCTATTTGAGTGTGCAGGTTCAGCCATTAAAAGAGGTTCAAGTTACATGTATGAAGCCCTAGACTTGCTATTCCATTTTTCCGTAATAAATGCTCACTATGTTAGGCAAATGATTTCCTTGCATTTCCTCAACCTATGTATTTGTTTCTCTATTTGAAATTTGCTAGGGTTTGCATTTTTAAATACTAACCCTATGGTGTAAGTGATTTTCTATACCAGATTTATCTAGGGTTTATTTCTCAGTTTACTTCAGCAACTTTAATTCATTTATAAATGTTTGCCAAGGGTTCTTCACTGTAGTTTTAAATTCTTGTATTAGTTTTACTATTGCAGCTGGGTTAAGTAGAAATTAGGTATTATTTCATATCTATTACTTATCTTCTCTTTTGGTGTTTATACTCTACTGACATATTCCATTTGTCAACAGAAGCATGTCTTGGATTTAAATAAACTAGTTCAAAGGTAAATTACTATATATATATATATATATATATATACGTATAAAATTACAACCTAGATAATCTAAGATAGTATCTACAAACCTAATTACTAAAACATTCCATTAAAAATAACATCATCATAAACAATGAACAGAGTAAGCATCGTGACCATCCTTTGGTCCAAAATAAAAACTCTCTTCACCATTTAAAATTCACAGTACTAATATGTAAATCCACATAATCAAAAAATATGCCATAAAAATTGAATAGTCCCATTTACTATCGCTCACATCCATAGTATAACAATTGACCACAATAATATCATAATCAATAAATTAAGAACTCAGTGATTACATTAAGGTCATAGGAATGGCTCGTGTAGACTATATTTGTTATTCACTACATAACCACGATGTCTTCTTATTAAAACCTACAGAAATCAATAATAAATAGTGAACAAATAACTTTCCATTTATTAAACTAAAACCCTTAATATATTAGAGGTCACAGTATCGAACCTTGTGGGTACCCAAACCCAAGTTGAAAGGCACATTAAAAACCCCAATATAAACTCATACATAGTAATTGTTTTATACACCATAGCGTAATCTCCACACAGTCCAAGTAAATATACATAGGAGGGAAAGAATCAAATCCTGTGGGAATCTAAGCCCCAAAACATAATCCTCCATTTACTTACATACTCCTTACATCAACCACGACCAAGATTCAAAACTTGTGGAGTCATTGTTTACAATAATCACGACCACACTATACACAAAGGGTATGCGGGTTTCAAGAAGAAAATACATTCGCTACTATAAGGTTGTGAGACCCCATGGTCTGCACTCATGCTATAAGCA
This sequence comes from Pseudotsuga menziesii, assembly GCA_001517045.1. Classification (NCBI taxonomy): domain Eukaryota; kingdom Viridiplantae; phylum Streptophyta; class Pinopsida; order Pinales; family Pinaceae; genus Pseudotsuga; species Pseudotsuga menziesii. Next base: position 259,639 of record LPNX010061205.1, read on the forward strand.
CTGCCTTGGCCACCAAATAACTAAATACACAGTCCATTAAAAGTAAACCTACAACAATGATAGCCATCGTGGGTTTTGACCCCTTGGATTTTCCACATTTCACATCACCTAATAATACAAAGAAACAATAAGAATTGCAACAAACCAAGCTATCACAGTAACCATGGAAAGGGCTCATGCCACGCATGGCATGGCCATCGACCCATATGCTATCAAGTTTTACATCTAAGGAATAAATACAAGCAAATATACGCAGAGCATCCACACGGGAAAATGCCTCATATAACACAAGATTATTAAATATCTATCGCAGCATAAAATATTACACACAGTCCAATCTATTAACCATTTCCAAAAAAGAAGGAGATATATTATTTACACAGTCACCACTAAAGTTTGAAATCGAAGTTTACACAGTCTTGCCAAGGGCCATGGCACCATTGCAAGCAATGGTGTTTCCCAGACTTAAAACGCCCAAATCCAAAATTATGAATTTACATAAACAAAATGCAAAGTTTATTAACATCCCAAGGTTTTCCTTTTGCTGCTACTAGCACATCAATTTACAAAACCAAACCTTGCATACATAGGCCTGAAGGTGAATCAAAATCCCACAGTAAAACCCAAACAACAACGTAATAACCTAGTCCTACCCATAATGTTTAGAGGTGACAAGATTATGCTTGTATAACATGCTTACCGTGTCCATGATGGCATCATCCTTGAGCTGGCTGTGAGCTTTGAGCCATCCCAATCCTCTCTTACCTTGTCGCTTGCAACCACCAAAATTAAGAGGATGAGAAGTATGACAAAGAAGGAGCCTCGAAACAAACATAAAACACAGTCATGAAACCCATGAAACCTACCTTCATAACCAGGGCATTGTCTCCATGCAGTGCAAAGTAGAGACCAAAACCATCCACAGACCAAGCGAAATGAACAAGTTATTCGTGGATCCAAGCCCTAAGCTTGGGCTGCCCCAAACCCCAAGAAGCATTAATGGTGCCATCCTATTGTCCACTATCCACCCAAAACCCACATTTCCATTGTTTTGAATTCATTACATTAACGATGGTTTCCATTTCATGCAGGGTCTTAATCCCCATCGCATAAGCTAAAACCTTATGTTATAACTCGCCACCCCAATGCAAAACATAATGTATAGTATAATGTTTATCCCCTGCACTTTATATGCTAATCCAAATTCAATCCACCATGTACATGTATAGCATATGACATGTATCATTTAGACCATAGGCTTAAGCCTTAATACATTGCATACCTATGTTCCCTAAACTTAATGCTTCAAAACCATGGCATATGAAATATGTTATGGTAGTATTATTTCTATGAGTAAAATCCATGTTTCACATCTAGCCAGGTTATAACCTTCCAGTAAAGCAAGAGATATGTTAATGCTTAAAATAAAATAAACATGAAATATAATTATAACGATTAATACATATAACATAGATAATTTATCTATGCAATATAATTAAAGAAGATAGTATTTTACCTCATTATCAAGATAATTCTATGAGCAACTATACAATTAACTAACCAATGCATTAATGATCCACACGTTCACCATTCCTTAGAAACAAGTCCCCTCGCTAAGCATAATCTGCATAGAGTGAAGGAGGTTCCCTAGTTCAACAAAACTAAGTAAGACTACTAGTCAAGTGAATACTTTACCTCTCAGTAATGCCACACGAGAGAACTATACCCGCCACTCCACCCATTTTAGTTCCAGAAACAAAGTTAAGTTAGAACCATATAAATAACAAGTAAGACTATGCAGAATAAGAAAGCATATAATCAAGTAACGACGCATACACCATAAAGTATAACCATATGAATAATGTAGTAATCAACATTACAACATCTTACTTAAAACACAAAATAAGTATAACTGAAAGAAAGATGATAGCATCTAAGAATACCTTACGACCAAAAAGTGGTACAACTAGTGTACATTATATTCTGCAAGATTAATAATGTTCCGTTTAAGTATTATTTACTAGCCTAATAAAAAAAAATATTTTCAACTTTTTGGGGACATTACAAGATCGTTGACACATGTAAACTGAACAAAGTAAAACATGAGAAACCATGGTTGGTACAACTAGCCACTAGTACAAAAAAAAGTCTCAAACTAGTAAGAGAGAGTGAGTTAGACATGAACAAGTTTCCAGCTAAGGTATATCTAAATATCTTACCCTTAGGATTGTACAACATACTTATTGGCATGAATTGGTTGGAACAAGACCATGTCATGCTCGATTTTCTAAACAATTCAATCTTGTGTAGGGATAGCCAGGGGAATCAAACAAAGATTCAAGGCATACCCAAGAAGGTTTATGTTAGACAGATCTATTTTCCCTACAAACAAAGAAATATATTAGGAAGGGATGAAAACTTTTTCGATTGAACATCCAAGATGTAGAAGCTGAGAGAGAACACCAAATTTAGGACTGCTCTGTTCATGGAATTTAAGAATGTATTTCTCGAGAGAATACTGGGATTACCACGAAATCATGACTTATATTTTTCCATAGAACCGACACTAGCGTTAGTATTGGCTTCTAAATCCCCATACCACATGAGCACACCAGAATTGGTGGAGCTCAAATTATAGTTACAAGAGTTGATAGAAAAGGGTTATATCCGACCTAGTGTGTCCCCTTGGGGAGAACATATACTGTTTGTAAAAAATACAGATGGTATGATGTGAATGTACATCGATTACCAAAAAATCAATAAGATGACCATCAAGAACCGTTACCCACTCCATAGGATCGATGACTTGTTCAATCAAGTTGATGGAGAAAATATATTTTCAAAGATAGACTTGTGATCTAGATACCATCAGGTACTGATTAATGATGGAGATATACATAAAACAACCTTATGAACTCGATACGACCATTAAGAGTTTGTAGTAATGCCTTTTGGGATAACCAATGCACTAGAAAATTTTATGTGCATGGTAAACAATATATTTAGTAAATACCTGGATAAGCTTGTATTGGTATTTATAGATGACATACTAATTTACTCGAAGAGTAAAGAACATGAGTAACATCTTCTCATAGTACTATGAATGTTATGGCAACACCATTTTTATGTGAAGTTTATAAAATGTGATTTTTACAAACCACAAATACAATACCTAGGGCACATCATTTTCGAGAAAGGGATAGTCGTCGTCCTAGAAAATATTAAATCCATTGAAGAATGGACTACGCCTACCTATGTCATAGACATTAGGCCATATTTGGGACTAGCAGGTTACTATAGAAAGTTCATTGAGAACTTTTCAAGGATTGTCTGTCCCATGATCATCTTCCAAAAGAAGAAGAAAAAAAATTGCGCACAACCAAGTTCGAGGAAAGCTTCCATAAGCTTAAACAGCTTTTGACTACTACACCTATACTACGAATTGAGGATCTCGATGGGGGTTTTATTGTTTGCACATATGCGAGCAAGGAAGGACTTGGTGGATTCCTCATGTAGAATGATTTCACAATATGTTATGAGTCATGGAAATTAAAGGAACACGAACAAAATTATCCCACCCACGATCTTGAGCTAGAATCCAATATCCACGCCTTGAAGATGTGGAAGCACTACCTCACGTGGAAGAATTTTCTTTTGAAGATAGACAACATGAGTCTGAAGTATTTGTTCGACCAAACAGATCTAAAAGCCAAGCAGGAGAAATGGTTGTCCTTCCTTGGAAAATACCAATTTGAATTAAAGCATATAAAGGGAAAGGAGAATAAAATCATCGAAGCTTTAAGTCAACTAGCTCATATGTTGTATGAGTTAACTCTAGAACAAATCGATTTAGATTTACATGATAGGATAGGAACTACAAGCGGAGTTGACCGTTTCTATGTTGAAGTCCCAAAAAAGGTTCAGGAGGACGTCTTGTTTCAACAACAAAAATTATATACAGTAGAAGATACCGGACTATTGTGGTCCAAGGAGAGGCTATATGTTACGGAGGGAGGAGACATCAAGTCCAACATCATAATAGTGTTTCATCGAAATCCTTGCTTAGAACATGTGAGATATCGAAACATTATATCAAAGATAAATAAACATTTCTTCTAGCCTAAGTTAAAGGCTGACATAGAATTATTCATTGTAAAATTCCAGGAGTGTCAGCTGGTCAAAGCTGAGCACCAACATCCTTCAGAATTACTACAACCATTACCCATCCTAGAATGGAAATGGGAGGTTATCACTATGGATTTTATTACAGGTCTAGAAAAGAGAAAGAAGCATAACCATTCCATATTTGTAGTGGTTGACAAGTTGCCTAAAGCGGCACACTTTATTCGAGTTAAGTCAACTTACGAGGAAGTTCACATTGCTGACATATTCTTAAAGGAGATATTTTGATTGCATGGGATACCCAAGGAAATCATATCAGATGGAGATACAAATTTTACCAGTAACTTTTCGAGATCATTATTCTTTGTCTTAGAAACTCAATTAAATTTTACTACCTCCTATTGCCTGTAGACAGATGGGTAGACAGAACATGTAAACCAGATCTTGGGGGACATGCTTAGAATGTATGGTATGAGCAATCCCACAAAGTGGGAGGATTATATGCACCTTGCAGAGTTTCCATATAACAAAAAATACCATACCTCCACCAAAATGAGTCCCTTCAAGGTACTCTATGGATGAAAAATGTATGACACCGGTCACTTGGGATAGCCCGGAGGACAGGCTCATGTTAGGGCCAGACCTCCTAAACGACCTAGAACAATTAGTCACCAAAGTACAACGGAATCTCAAGGAAGCACAAGACCACTATAAACGTTATGTAGATACAAAAACTAAAAATAAATACTACCATATCGATGAACATGTTTATTTAAAAGTAATAGAGAAAATAATCTCATTGAGCTTGGGAACGTGTGGAAAGTTGGCACCAATATTTTGCGGACCCTTTGAGATATTGGCCAAGAGAGGGCCAGTGGCATATGAATTAACTTTACCTTCTCATATAAAGTTTCATAATTTTTTTCATGAATCCTTATTGAAGAAGTATGTATATGATACTAAACATGTTACTGATGGGTCCTTACTACAGGTGGAACCTAAAGGTGTTTTATACCCAAGCCCATTCATATTCTGGACAAAAGAGAATTACAACTCAGGAAATGAACCATCGTTGAGATGAATGTGCAATGGAAGCACTTTGGAGCTGATGAGGCCACTTGGGATGATGAAGGAACCATGAAAGAGGCCTACCTTGTCTTATTTCATGACTTCATTTCGAGTCCCTAGAACACTAGGATGATGTTTTTCTAAGCGGGGAGGTATTTAATATCTTGAATTTTGACCTTAACTATATTGGGAATGACCCCGTGGCATATGTGTTACTTTGAAGTCTATGTTTGCGTTGATAGGATCTCTACAGCCAAGTATGGGAGAGATCTTGTAACATTATTATTTTGTTACTAACAAAATAATAAAAATAAAAAATTTAATTATCCTCCAAAATAAATGTCAACCATAAAAACAACCTAATATGGGGGACATGTTGTAATGTTCCCACCTAACAAAATAATAATTATAATAAATTTAATTATCCACAAAAAAATGTTTCTTGGCACATGGTTTTAAAACCATGTGCAAGGCCTCCTAAACAACCCAGGGTTTTATTGTACATGGTTTAAAAGGGACTTGCAAATTGTTTTAAAACCATGTGCAAGGCCTCCTAAACAACCCATGGTTTTATTGTACATGATTTAGGAGGGCCTTGAAAATGGTCTTAATACCATGTGCAAGGCCTCATACACAACCCATGGTTTTAGGAGGGCCTTGCACATGGTTTTAAAACCACGTATGGGGGAGATGTTGTAATGTTCATTCCTAACAAAATAAAAAATAATAATTAATATTATATGCCGGCCATAAACACTATTAAATATTAATAATACAAATATTATATGTCGACCTTAATTAAAAAGATGTGTGTTTTGGTTTGAATCAAATCAATGGCTATATATAGGACACACCAAAGATGAGAGATCCTTGAGTGCAAAAACTAAAAATAGGTTGCACCTCAAGAGATTTGATCCCTCTTGGTGCTTGATAGAGCCTAGGATTTGGATTTAGGCTTGTTATATATTGGGTGTATTCCCCACTGCACACAATTTATGTTGATTAGTTAGATATATTGGGCGTAATCTAATGTACATGTTATATTGTATAGTATATGATTATATATGTTGTTCATTGACCGTGATAGAAAATGAGTATTGTCATGGTACGATGTACTAGATTTATTATTGTGTGACTATCATATACATATACTGATATGATTATTATGATGTATTATGTAGAAGACTGAATTCATGATTGAGCTCTATAACGGTGTTGGGTGTAATCCCTAAAGAACATGAGTGATAAGAATTTTTGTTTAGCATAAGCTCTAGAACACATGAGTTATGATATTTTGTGTTGAGTGTGAGCTCTGAAACACATGATTTATAAGATTATATGTGTTGGGCATAAGTTGTGGAGCATTCGAAATTGATGTTGAGCATAAGTTGTTTGGCCATTATATCCCTACGTGTATTATATAAGTACATCCTAGTATTAATGTTGAGAAACAGGATCTGGAATTGCACTAGTGTAGCACCCAATTAATATTGTTGAGATTAGGCCCTGAATAGTGCTAAGGGTTACTGAAATTAAGTGTGTTGAGTGAGAACGAATCCAAATAGAACCGACCCTTATCATACTTATTTTAAGTTTATTAAATGAAATTTTTTAAAATATACTACCCATCAAGGACTAGAAGACCTAGCATGATATACGAGGTAATCCAACATGTAAGGAGGATCTAGAGTTGCCTAGCCTAGGTAACCGACCAAACCATACTTGAGGCTTTGATAAAAGAATAATGTAAACTAAGGGAAGCATCTAAATAAATACACTATGATATATGATGCATGAATACATATTAAGAATAATATGTAAAGTGTATGTGTGTGTGTGTATAAGGAAATAAAGATAACTAAACTAATAAATTAGAGTCTATGTAGTTATTATAAACTAAAATAATTAAATAAATATTATATTCTAAGCTCAATTAGGAACTTGTAAAAAAGTTCCTACTTAAACAAAATAACTATTAGTTCCCTATAAATCAAATTAAAGATTATTTTCAAGAAAGTAATGAATTCTTGATTCAACTAAATTTTAAACCAATTGTGCTTTCCTAAAAGATTTTCTATAAATACTCAAGCTAGGAGAAGGGCGATGGATCTGATTTTTATTTCGTAATGAATTGAAAGAGAATTATGTAAAAATAAACATTAGTATATAGAGCCTGATTTTCCAAACACCAACAACTCACCTTTAGGAGTTCTAGATCGTTTGCATGTTGGAGCCAACTCAGGGGGATCTGGATTAGAACCAGAAATCGTTACGTGTCATGGTTGAGAAGAATGTGTTAGTTCCAAAGTTATTCGAGTATCATTCTTAAGGTCAAATATAGCTAGTTTTTTATTAACTATGGGTGTTTAATTATGCAAGGTGTTTTAGCCATTAACAATATGCATAGTCGCAGGTAAGAGGTTTCTACAATTCCAAGTATTTTAATTACATTTACAGGCTGTAAATTTATAGAAATTGTAATTTTGATTAATATATGTATATTTTACTGTCCTCCATTTTTAATAAAGGTTTCAAGTTTGTTTTATTATATCACATAGAATCTTAGCTTTTAATTTTTAAATAGATTCTAGGGTAAAATTTCTATCAGATTTGTATGAAAATAGTTTCAAAATTTTATGTTATATGCTAAGGTTTAGTCTAGATTCAACCCTTAGTTTTGTAAATTAATTTAAAATCCAAAACTCTATCAAACCATACTGAAACTAAACCCTACATCACAACAAATGTCTCATTTTAAAAATGGAGTAAAAACAAAATGAAATCCTTAAGTTTAATTTACATAGAATTTGCAAAGGTCTATGAACTTATTAAAAGAATAACACCTCATCCAATGTATATATCCAATGAATCTACTAAATAAAATAAATAAATAAACTACAAATATCGATGATATTGTTAAACTACTCATTAAACCAAACAATAAACTGACTAAAACAAATATTCATAAACATGAACCATGGATCAATGCATTAAACAACCAAATCACATAAAACCACATGATGTTGGCATATTACATTGTCGAGCAACGAAAAATACAAATACGTATAATCTATCTATGATACAATAATAACAACTAAATCACCAATAGAATCCTTATCATTCCTCATACAAATCTCGATAGCTTGTCAACACTTCAAGAGGATTAGTTTACAATATTAAAATCCAAAACATAAACACAGTAAAAAAATAGGTTTTATACATTCACCCACTATCGAATCTTGCTAAGGATTGGTCGAGATTCCTCCATGATATTCTAAACAATATGAAATAAATAATGAACATAACTAGTAAATCAACTATTGAAACACTAGATCGAGTCCCATAAGCTCCGTCTGGGAGTGCTTAACAATATTAAACAAATAATAAACATAAAACCATCAATCAACTGTCAAAACCCAATATCAAATCTCATTAACTCCGTCTGAGACTGTTTAACAAAAATAGGCATATAACAAAAAAAAACAATACACCAACTATCGAATCCATTAAGAAAACTACCGTAATTCTTTACACAAAGGAATTAAAATATAAACTCAACAGACACATAGGTTGTGCCATATAGGCAAGCTTGGGCCATGCCATTACGACTGCCTTTAAAAACCATAGCAATAATAAAACAAAATGATGATATCATTATCATCCTAACCAAGCATTATGTCAAAACGTATAAACATAGATAGGGTTTCTCTTGGAAACATACATAATGTCTCACAATAAGCATTACAACGATTTCATAAACACACGGACAGGAATCTGCTATGAAATCAAATCAAGCATGAAGCTAGGGCTCTTCCGTTGTCTTTATTAACAAAGGTAAAATTCCCAAATTGAACCCATTTAATAAATTAAAAGAGGTAAACCCTTTAAAGCGATAAAGCATTCTATCAAATACAAAGTGGGCTCAAGGACCCAAATTATAACCCCCGATCATGAATTAAATACCAAAACAATGTTATCTTTGTGTCATTGCTCCATAATGGAACTGATACTTTTTAATCCATCATATAAATTAAAAAAATAGTGTTCGTAGCAAAGAACAAAGATGAATAAATTATATCAAACACCATTACAATTATCCAACACAGATTTAAAAAGATTACAAAGTCGTGTCTTTGTACAAAATGCCCGAATAGGTTGAGAACTACTAAAGACAAACCTATGGTTTAAATACTAAGCATCACCATCATTTCTCCCCAAACCCTGGCGAACCCTAATAGGGAGGCCAGTTACAAAATTCACACAGAGAAACCATGCAACCATGTAAACAACCAATAAGTTGGGTAAAATCCCTCATCATATGGGCTTACCCAGAGAAATGTTGTCGACCTCCCTTTACACAGTTACAGAGCACCCACTCTAGTCCTAACCTACAAAACAAAATAGAGAGGTCATTAGAAGTATGCATTACCATTATCAAAACAAAACGAAAATGGGAATGAGTTAAACCATAGATGATGTTTGCATACCTGTGGAAGACATCACGTCAGCACTGTAAACTATCAACACAATCTGTGCAGCTAAAATGGTGGGGATTTCCACCATAACCAACAAACAAAACACATGCAAAATGAACTGCGAAAAACCTAGAAACAAGTTTATGGATTGTGCCATCACGGAGGAGCCACGCTTCCATTCTCGTGGGCTCATTAAAAACACTAGTAATCATCCACTAGGATTTGAATAAAAAACCTCTCTCTATAGTTTAAAAACACACATTTTCACATTGATATGTAAACCCTCTCTCTATAGTTTAAATTCATACTCTTGTATAGATTGTTAAAACCATGGCCAATCCCTTAGAATTTAGGATTAGCAACTTTAGGAGATAGGAATTTGAATTTTTCCATCATGCGTTAGTAGCATATGATTAGTGGCGAATTTCCTGCAATAAGATTGTATACGTCGTGCATTAGTTCACAAGAAATAGGTAATCCCAGTATCGTAGGATTTCCTTGCATGTTCGAGTGAGTCATTAGGGAAAAATCCTACCACTCCTCCCCTTTAAATGCATATGTAAGTTAGCCTCATCGTTTATCAAAATTAGATACTAGATAATGTAAAATGTAATCAAACATGAATGAAATAATATCAAATCATCCGTAAACCATATAAAATATACATAACTACAAAGTACTTCAGAATATAAAAGAATGTCATTTAAACATCATCGTCACATAGGAATCATATAAAAGGAAAATAGAACCAAAGCCTAGGTGTAGTTCTTTATCAGGTTTATAATTCCTTGGTAAAGAAAATATGTCCCTTAAGATATTAGCAGTATTATTAGTCCTACATATATTTTTTTACAGATTTTAGGGACATTACAAACATAATATAGATGTATATGAATAATTCAAATCAATGAATGGAGACAAAAAATTATCACCACAACTACTAAGAACCATATAACCAACTAGAATTAGGACAAATGTGGCAAGGCCATATTTAGAGATTTTTTATACACTTCACTAGCATGCATGGAATCTCATGATATATATGCATTCATTGAATTGCTTAGAAAATAATATTATATTTAATATAGTCATGTTTTGAGAGTGAAACATGTGGAGGAGGAGAAACTGTATTGTGCATATAAAGGCTAGTATGGGGTACCTGGGGAATCTTCGTAGGATGATAGTAAAGAAATTAACCTCAATTATGGTATAGTTATACCTAGTAATTGATGAGTAATAAATAACTTCATAAGGTAGTTAGAAGTAATAATATAATAATGAAGGGATTGTGGCATAGTATCAACATAAACTCATAAGTATCATTATACTTGATATGTTAAGTATTCTATTATAACAAGCATGGTTTGTGAATTTGCAAATGAACAAAGAGATTTATGTACAAAAAAAACTACTTTTGTAATACCTCTATGTGATATGCACACATTACCATTTCTTCAAATTTATCAACTATATATACAAACTAAAATAGAAGGGGTCATAGTATTTAAAGTAGTTGATTTGTTTCTAACTACAACCTCGGAAAAAAGGAGGTTGAATTGGAAACTCTATTAACAATGGCATATGGCTAGCTTAAGGAAAGCTCAATAATACTCGTCTCAGTAATTCGGTGTTAGAGGGGAGTCAAAAGCTATTGTCAATGTTATTTACTTCTTATAATGAAAATTTTTCTTAATTTAGAATGGGACAATGGTGAGTGGAACATTGAGGTCATAAATATTTTGAGACATATTTTAGTGTAGTTAAAAGGAATGAAACAAACTCTAAAGATAGAGGTAATATAAGACAAGTTAAAGGAAGAAATTCTGAAATATAACCAATTGGCCAACAAATTTGAAATACATTACAACACTGTCTTGATATTTTCTTGGACTTACCCATTAATAGATGGATTTAAAAATGTGTCCATTAGTTTAGTCAAATATTCCAGTGTTGAAGAGGACCTCATGCATATATTTGAAATGCAAACAATGGGATAGAAGAATATGCATAGAGAAAAAGGCCCTCGAAGAGATTATGTGTCAATTGAGGATGCACCCAGTGGGCATAAATTTGATCATAGATAATTCATTCTATCCTATTTACCTGATTTTCACTTCTAGAACAATATCTTAGATGATGTAGTTATAGCCATAACAATAAACCTATCAGAAACATTTTCCGAAAATCACGAGAAAATGCTTATGATAAAAAAACTACCGCAAAATATAAATTATTACAACTTAAATAGTCTGTATGTATTTTTCTTCTAAAATAATGTTAGATAATGTAGTTATACACATAACAATAATCTTATAAGAATCATTTTTAGAAATTCCCAGAATATGCTTATAATAACAAACCAATATATATATATATAATTTTGCAAAATATGAGAGTATTTTTTTTTATTCTTGTATTTCTATAATAGTTGAATTCAACATTCTTTTTTAATATAAAAAACTCTCGTTCTAATGTAAAAACTATTCATTCTTGTTAAACAAATACAAATCGAATCCTTGATATCCTTAAAAACAAATACTATAGAAAAAACTATCCAATCTTCTTAAACAAGGTCAAAATTCCATTTTTAATATCCTAAAAACAATATCGAAAAGTTTGAATGATACTACTAAGTAGAGATACTATATTTGAAAGACAATAAAAGATATTTAAATATTAACAATAAGGTGGGTAGCAACCATGTAAAAGATCTAAAACAATCGATCGGAAACTGTGACGAAAATATTCGCAATGGAACACTTTGCTAAGCGATATGGAATTCAGACCACGCCTACGTTAGAAAATCCTAAAGAACATATAATGGTGACCTGGACCACATTATAAACACTCTAAGAAGAAGTTGGATTCCAGGTTGAACTTTAACACACCCATCTACGATAAAAACTAGCAGGTCCATATTAATTTAACCATTAAGATGAATTTTGATTAGGCTAACAATCCGATAACGGCTACAAATAGCCGATATTCTATAGTTTTATTTGTCAGGATAGTGAGGTCATGTGCTCTGTGATTCCCAACTAACTATTTTCGTGACCACCCACCATCAAAGTACTTATTGTTTCATCTCAAACTCATGATTACATTGTAGCACTAATGTCATGCGGTTAATGTGTGTAGGCGCACCATTTTCATGAACACGACAAACCCAACTGATACTCTCATTTATATAAGGCCCCAAAGACACTCCTTACATTCAATGTATGTGTATTAAATGGATCTGCGTTGCAATAAATTTCAAGGAATGTAATGTATGGAAAACAATCAGTTTGCAGAATTTTGATCATGGAAAAATGTAATTGTTTGTTGCAACTGTTGTGCTCAAAACCCATGGGAATGGGTAGAATTGGAAAGAAATGAATTTTATGAGGTTTATTTTACCTGTGTAGATTTTATAGTCCGTTTATACGGATGATATTCAACTCGTCGTGACATTGTTGACAAAAACTGTTTGTACTAAGAAAAGTGTCCACTCTGTAGCAGTCTAAGTGATTCAATTACCGCTTTGGATTTGGAACCATAAATGCAGAAACATTTTCCATTTTCCAAAAGGTAACGGAATGGCAGTGTTATATATACACAGTTCCTCATTGAAATATTAATGATAACTATCATTTTAATGATGATAATTCATTATCCTGCGACCGCTAATATTGTAATGCATCTGTATATATCTGTTCTTGATTGATATTAATACTACTTATAAAGCGTTGATTTTAAGCTTATTGCCTCACTTTTTCATGGCCTAAAATGATTTAAATGTACTTATTTCCAAAACAACAAATAGTTAATAATAAATAGTGATTTTTTTTTATAAATATCTTGTAAAATTATAAATATCGTGCAAAGTATTTATTGAATGCTCAAAGGGAAATTACATACTTTCTTACTCATGTCATTGAAGACTCATATGGATGTAGTCGTGAATCCTGAATAGATAAAGACAATTTATAAAAAAAAATATATGAGAAAATATCTCTAGGGCTATGAATAAATATAATAAGAACATTGATAGGTTATTTTTAAAGACGTGATTTTTCTTATAAATCGATGGATGTGTTTAACACGAGAATGAGAATTCTAGTATTTTTATAAAGAGCATAAATTCAAAATTGTTGGATTAGTTAAAGTATTGTGTGTAGAAATGAAGAACATCCATCAAACATAAGTTGAGGATGAAAATGTTCAAACTTGTTAAAATTTGAAGATAAGTATATTTTGTATTCTAATATTCATAATACAGAGATAAATGTTAAGGGTAGTATTTTTCGTTATTCTTGGATAAACACAATTGGTGTAGTAAATAGTAATGTCCAAAAAAAATTTATACATTTTTTTATAACAAAAATAACATCACAGTACATGATATTACATAGGCCCACGGTAGCGTATGAAGTACATGATACCACATAATGTGCTTAATTAGAAATAAGATTTTATATAATAAGACAAAAGAAATCCCCGATAAGGGAATTAAAACATGAAAACTTTACAAAGATTGATTTGTCAAAGGAATGACAACCGAAATGACAGGTTGACGAGTTAAAGAAATAGTCAATAAACAACAATCATAAAGGCAAGATTGTGAACATAAGTTTTTAATTTTTATCATAGGCAAGATTGTGAACATAAGTTTTTTTTATCATGAACCAAGATGAAACCATAAAGGCACATGCATAATATATATGTATATGAATCATTCAAATCAATGAATGGAGATGGAAAATTATCACAACAACTACAAGTACTAGGAACCAAAGAAGTAACTAGAATTAGAATTAGGACCAATGTGGTAAGGATAGAGATGGAGACTTTTTCCACAATTCACTAGCATGCATGGGTGCTCGTGATTAATAAGGTGGAGGAAAGTTATTGTACTTATATAAGGCAATATGGTGTACCTAGGGAAACTTATTATGATGATAATGAATAAATTATCCTCGACTATGGTATAGTCATATCTAGTAATTGATGGGCAATAAATAAGTTCACAAGGTAGTTAGAAGTAATAATATAATAATGAGGATAATGTGGCATATTCTAGAAAGAAACAGATGAATATCATTATACCGGATATGTTAAGTATTCTATTATAGCAAATATGGTTTGTGAAATTATTTCAAATGAGAATTTAATGTAGTTACCCTAACTTAACTATTTTTTATATATCTTAGTGTTATGAATGTGTAATTTTTCTTTTATATTTGTATATATAAGTGTTTATGTCTTTCATTTACCAAATATTACTATAAATAGAAATAATTTCAAATCATCTTAGTATCCCAATATTGACAAAAATCTCTATTATTAGTAAAATTATGAAATATTATATATTCTGAATCTTGAACCGTTGGCTTGGTAGATATTTGGGCACTCTCACAAAATATTTTCATTCCAATATAAGTCAACGCATTAAAATCCCTAAAAGAACCGGTTTTAACGCAGCAATAACTTCATTTTTTATTGCATTTGGATCAATATATTTTTTAACTTATATGTTTTTTTAAAGTTTGATTTATAAGTTGTTTAATCAGATACTACAAATAAAGTTCCAAAAATATATTTGAATGTCAATCAATTATGTTTCCCGTTGAGAAACTATAGAAAGAAAAAAGGGAGAAAGAAAAATACTTCCACTATTTTTTTTATATAAATGAGCTCTAATATCATTTTTTTTTTATAAAAAATGAGCTTTAATACCAACACCAAGTGGGCATATTGCATAAATATGGTGAAATTATATTCATTATTCCCCTTAGGTGACTCCCCATGTACCACGCATTACTTTCCCTAGGTACATTACACTATGTGTAACATCTCTAAAATTTCACAAAAAAAATAAATTTAAAAATATAGGTCTAACTGTATTTATGAAGGATAAGTGAATTCATACAACTCTAATTTGTGTATAGTGTTATATCCATTGGATCATAAATGACTTATTACGACCACATATTTCACAAAATTATGATGCGACAAAATTGTTTTAATGACATTACTTAATTGTTGTTAAGTTATGATAGGAACGCCACATTTATTTTTTGTCAATTACAGTTGTTGTGATTGTTGGTTATGTTTTCTTTTGAATGCTAAAATGTCCCTATTTACATGTTGGGAAATCAAGTTATGGGTATTACTTAGCTCATATGGCTAATGCAACCCCTTATGTAATGCAACCCCTTATGTAACTTCTTTGTAGGTAGAGACGATGAAGGGCTTACAACCTCCTACTATAACAAGGTCCTAAGCTAAGCATTTTTAATAAAATTTTAAACAACGGCTGAAACAAAGACAAGGGAAGCAAGGTTTGTCCTCAACCTAGCATAATATAAGCATGCAAAAGACAACTGTTATGACATCTACATGTTAACAACCAAGGCTTGGAAACTATAGGATTTGGAGGGTAAAATTTGACCACCAAGTGACATTAAAAGATCGCATGGTTTCGCATGGTTTCTAGCTGGAGATCACTTGTTTGTCACACCTTAAACCCTAGGGGTTTTCATGTTCCTCGAGAAACGTTATTTCTCCTCTATAATGTAACCCATTATTTTGCACGGCTTACCCAGTCTGCTTGTGCTGCTATGAAACTTCATGGTGTATTCATTGGTGGAGGAGCTGAGGTTCTCGGCCATCTACGCCCTTCGTCCATGTCTAAGAAATTGATGTTTGTTTGCGTGTTTCTAGTTCTATGACGTGCTAATGCAGGTAACTAAGTTCCTTCTTCCAGAGTATGCCTCGTTAATCTTTTAAAAGGGTAAGTGTCTTTCTCTGGTTTTGTATTATCGTTTTCTATTGCCATACAAACAATATTACGCTTCAAGTGTTTGACCTCTGTATTGTGCATGTACAGGAGTCTTCAAGATAAAAGGGTTGTGGTAGTTGGATTTAAGAAAGGTTTTCCTGTGATGGAATCACGGTCCTGGTAAGACCTGTCACCTCGTTTCTTGTAGCCAATGCCTTTCTCGGTGTTCTCTTGGCATGGGCTTAATCCTATGTTTCCTTATCGTTAAAGAAAACAATGGTAATCCTTCTTGGTTCTGCCCTTGCGACATATAGTGGTGTGAAAAGACTGTAATGAGTTTTTCTTGGTTCTGCTATGACAGAGTTTTCTTGATGTTTAAGTAGCATTCATTTCAACTGTCGCTCCAAAACGTGTAAAAGTTTTGTTTTGAAAAACTCTCGTAAGGGTTTGATAATGCATTATACAGTCGCTTTAGTGCTTAAACCTATGGTATTGATGTTGTCCTAGTTAAAATCTTGGTAGTTTGCTTCTCTTGAAAATCTACTGAGGAAGTGAGACCATTCGTGAATACTGTAGTAGATATAATGTCTTGATTTCAACTTTAAAGTTTTGTAGAAACTCTTTTAAGGTCTGAAAGCTCATTTGTAGATTTAATGTTATCTAGAAATGCTATTGAGTGTTTTTCAACATCGATATGAATAAATTTAGTAATGGTTTAGTTTACAGCATTTAGATGTAAGTAGTTTTTTTATTTACGTTGAGGTTGTAAAGGCCTTTACCGGCTTGACCTCGTGACTTAAAGGTTACTAAATGATATTTACTTTAATGGATTATGCTAAGGTTTAGCTATTTATTGTTTATACCCTAGCTTTAAATAAGTGATGAATAAGTTGTACGGATAGGCTAGAGTTATAGATACCATAATACCAGGTATATCCATGCAAAAGAATATATATATATATATAGATATTATGTAGTTTTCTAACTTAATTATAAGTCTCTATTTATTCGACAGTTGTAAGCCGAGATTTCTCTCTCGCGTATATATATTTATTCGACAGTTGTAAGCTGAGATTTCTCTATATATATACACGAGAGAGAAATCTCCGCTTACAACTGTCGAATAAATAGAGGATTATAATTAAGTTAGAAAACTAAATATTGTTATTAAAGAACATTGTGATGTTTCTTAGTGTATTAAAACCCTATCTAGATACTTAGTTTAAGACCTTTGGTTAAAAAGGAAGATCCCTTCCACTCTAGTTCTAAGTTTTCTTGAACTCAGAGAGAAATGGAAAAAAAATTCTATCTACGTGAACCGGTTATAATGATGATAAAGATATCAAAAGACAGTGTTTTGAGCATCGTTTATCACTTTAACAAAATAAATGAGAAATCTCTTTGTAAAAAATAACAATAATGAATATGTAGCATACTCAACATGACATATCAAACTTAGGACTGTGATGCACGATCCTAAAGAAAATATGTATAATGATCTTATAAACTATGTATAAAAAATATATAGGTAATTAGAACAGTTACTTTATCAAGCATTTTATCATTAAACTCTTAGAAGACTAGAACATGCCTCGTAACAACATACAAAAATGATGATATTTCTGTTATGTTCCAATTTAAACAGTTACTATATTATAACATCCATCAACAATCATAAGACTTCGAAATAAATATATAGAAATTAAATCATAGATAATAAATAAACAATTTAGAACTTGGATAATTTGTAGAAGGGGGACAAACACCCAAAGGAGACCGTTCCACCCAACCGTCTCGTGAAGCAACCAAGATTACTTGCTTAGGACCCCTAAGCCTTTTCACTAAACCACTAGGATGAAGATGTTGTGCAGCAGTCCACACAGAAAAACTATGCAACTTAGCACTAAATAGCATACTTAACTCAACAATTTCACTTTAGTTATCCACTCATTGAATTCCTTGTGTTACAGACTTTTCAGTTTCTAGAAATCACAAGGTTCATTCACTTGCAAATAGATTATGGTGAACATGCTGCTCAATTCGATGGTAATTATAAGATTGCCTAGGTCTTTGGGTCAGTTTTGAAATTAAATCAACCACTTGCTCATTTCCTCCCCTCAGAGAACATCACCACATTTTTAGGGAGTTTGCTTCCTGCAATAGCTAGAAAATGAAATACTAGTGTTGCCACTTGCCATTCAGCCTTCTACACCTGCTCATTCCCATCTAGTAGATTAGTGAACACTCTTTCAACAGCCTCCTTTGAATAGGTGTCTCTCCATTTAATTATGAAAATAAAATCAACATTCAATTTCAATCATCCTTGACCAATTTGATAAAAAAATTTAAAAACTCTTTATAAAAAATTTTAAAAACTTTTTATAAAAATTAAAAACTTTATTAAAAAAAATTTAAAAGTTTATAAAAAAAATTTATATTTTTTTAAAAAATTTAAAAATTTTTCAAAAATTTATAAAAAAAAAATTAAAAACTCTTTATAAAATTTTTTAAAATTCCTTAAAACTTTATAAAAATAATTTTAAAATTTTAAAAACTTTATAACATAATTTAATTCTTAAAAATGGATAAGGAAAAAACTTAATTAAGATTTAAAAAGATTTTAAAAAAATTTCATAACATAATTAAAATCTTTATAACAAACATAACGATATCTTTATTTTTAATAAATAAATAATTTTTTAGTATTAATAATTTCAATTAAATGTTCTTAATAATTTCAATTTTAAAATTCAATAAGGAACCTTAAAAAATTTATTATAATAATTTTTTTTAACCAATATTTTATTAAATATTAAGTATATAATATTTTTTAGGAAACTCTTTTATAAATCAATAAATAAATAAATAACGTAATTTTAGACAAACTTCTAATAAAATTTAAAAAAATTTAAATAATTGAAAAACTTTGAATTTTTTTAAAATGAAGAATATATTAAATAAAAGACATAATTAAACTTAGTCGGCTAAAAACGTATTTAGAAAACCTAAATAACAAACCTATTTATTACTCTATATATACAGCTTACATATTCAACTTTTTGTCTTGATGATGATTCCTGATTTGGAATTGAAACGTCAACTTTCAAAATGACCACTGCAGATTCTCCGAAAAACCCTACTTTGTTAACTTAATTACTCCATGTATTGGGAGTATTACAACTTCTAACATACAATATTTCAAAAGGACTAAGTTTAGCAAAATTTTGATAATGATTATTATACGCAAATTGGACTAAGTTCAAATAATATTCTCATTTCCTGGAATAGTCTCTAACATACATTCGTAACATGCCTTCTAATACACTTGATTGATTCTTTCTGTTTGTCCATCCATTTGCGGATGATAAGAAGTACTGAAATTCAATTTAGTATCTAGTCCTTTAAACAATGATTTCCAGAAATTACCAATAAACTTAGGATCTCTGTCAGAAATTATTACCTTCAGAATTCCCTGGAATGAAAAAGATTTACTTCATAAAGATGTCAACAATATTAGTAACTTTCTGAGTTGTTTTAACATCTATAAAGTGTGCTACCATGCTGAGCTTGTTTACCACTACCATTATAGAGTCATTTTGTTTCTAATTTTGAGGCAATCCAGTTATAAAACCAAGACTAATAACTTCCCATTTCCAATTTGGAATTGACAATGGTTGTAAAAGACCGGCTGGGTGTTGATGGTCAACTTTAATTTGCTGATATTCTATACACCTAGCTATATATTCAACAACTTCATTCCTCATATTAGGCCAAAAATACTATTTTCTTAACATTGTGATCATCTTTTCATACCACGGATGTCCCGAATAAGGACTTTTATGTACTTCATTTAAAATCAACAACTTAATTTCTGGTATGTTAGGCACATAAAGTCTGTTTTTATACAACATTAAATCTTTTTCATTTAAACTGTGATATGTTTTCAAATTTTCAGATTCGTTATTAGTTACTTTTTCCTTTAGATTTTGGTAGTCCTTGTCTCATTTATTCGTTCTTCCAGTTTATCATCTAATTCTATTTTGTAACTACTAATAGAAGTTATAAAATTTGTTATTGCATTTCTTCTTAAGGCATCGGTCACTTTATTTTCCTTCCCTTTGATTTGTTTGATTTCAAAATCATATTCGCTAAGGAAAACTAACCATATAGCTTGTTTTGTGTTCATATTTTATTGATCAAACAAATATTTCGAGCTTATGTTATGAGACATTAAAAAAACATTTTCCCAATTCGATAATGGAACCACATTTTCATAGCATGAATTATGAGAGCCAGTTCCTAAATCATAAGTGGAATACTTATTTTTGTGTGTTTTTAACTTCCTAAATTCATAAGCAATTATGTGACCTTCTTGTGTTAGTACTCCACCCAAACCTTCATTGCATGCATTAGTGTATACATCGAAATCTTTGTCAAGATATTTTATTTTTAGTATAGGTGCAGTAGTTAACAATTCTTTTGATTTATTAAAACTTTATTCACACTTTTGATCTCATATGAATCCTTTTCCATTTTTCTATAAAGATGTTATGGGATTCATGATCTTTGAAAATCTTTCTATGAATTTTCGGTAAGAACTCGTTATTCCCATGAATGATCGTACACCAGTTACATCTTTGGGAACAAGCCATTCAATTATTGTTTTTATCTTATTCAGGTCCACTGATATTCCTTCCTTGGATATCACGTTACCTACATACTATATCTTATCTTTATAGAATTTGCATTTACTGAATTTACCATACAATTTATGTTCTCTTAGAACCTGTAGTATTATGTGCAAATGTTAATCATGTTCTTCTTTCATTTTCGAATAAATTAATGTATCATCTATGAAGATGACTACAATTTTTTCTAAGTATTTACTTAATACATTGTTCATTAAACACATAAAATTTTCTGGAGCGTTTGTTATCCCGAAGGGCATAACCACAAACTCATAATTCCCGTATCGGATTCTGAAAGAATATTTAAAGATATCTTTGTCTTTAATTTGTACTTGATGATATCCAATCTCAAGTCTATTTTGAAAAATATCGTTGTTACGCGTATCTGATCAAACAGATCATCGATGACGGGAAAACGATATCTATTCTTAGTTGTCATTTTGTTAAGCTGATGGTAGTCTATGCATAGACATAATGTACCCTCTTTATTTTTAACGAATAAGATAGGTTCTCTCCAAGGGGATACACCTGGTATTACATAGTTTTTAATTATCAGTTCTTGTAGTTGTAATTTTAATTTGTTAAGTTCTAAAATTTTCATTCGATAAGGAGCTTTTGAATTTGGTATAGCTCCTGGTACTAACTAAATAGTAAAATCCAGATCTCTGTTTGGAGGTAATCCTGGAATTTATTCCGAGAAAACATCTGAGAAATATTGTAGGATTCGAATGTCATCTAATTTCATCTTATCTTGTTTACCCATATGCTTGTTATTTATTATGTGTACAACAAATACTTTACAACCTTTTTCATTTGTAATGTTGATATTTGTCTAACTGAAACTTTCGTAGGTATCCCTTTGATTGTAATTCTTTCTCCTTTATTATTTAGATAAGTAAATGTTTTCTAAAAATAATTTAAAACTATATGATGCATTTCCAGCCAATCCATACCTATTAAAACATCATAAGATCCTAATGGTAATACATTTAACTTTACTTGATTTCTAAACTTACTCATAAACATTTCACAGCTTTCAACATAATTAACTACTTTTCTTTTAGTTCATGTTGCTAACTGTAGCAACTAATACTTTTCAAACTCTTTCAAAGATAATTTGTATTTTTCTACGATGCTAGGTGATCCATAGCTTAAACTAACACCTGGATCAATCTGAATATTTACAAACTAGTTTTGTATCATACTTGGTATTTCCACCATGGATGTTTGATGATTAGCATGTCTATTCTCTGAGGCTACATTAATTTTGGGCATCTCACTTGCTACATCACCCACTATTTCCTCCTCCTAAATGCCAATTAACATTATTGTATTTTCTCCTTCTATTCGGATAGTCTTTTGAATAGTGAGGTCCCTAGCATTCCCAACACTTTAGAGGTTCTTTAGGTTCATTTTTTTTAACATAATTAGTAGGCATGTCTCTGCCTTTTGTTATTGTAATGTTTTGGTGTGTTTTACTTTTAAAATATGTCCCTTGATAATTATACTTAGGGAAATTTCTAGAGTTGTTTCTAAAAATTTTATTTGGTTTAAACCTTTTTCTTTTCTAGTCAAAGTTAATTGCTCTCTTATTCTTCCAGTTAGGTATGCTTTCTCTCTTTTTTACTTTCTTTGTAATAGAAGTTCACTTTTCTCATTTCCTTTTCAAGGGTATTTGGATGATCAAATTCAATTATGTCCTTGAAGCTAGTAGACAGACAACTTAGAAACCAAGTTGTATTTTAGGCTTTTCGTCAATTATATATGGTACATATCTTAGTAAACTTAGAAATTTGCTACTTAACTCATTCGTTGACATAGAACCTAGTTTCGATCCATAAAACACTTTAACTCTTTCTTCATAATTTACTGTTCGAATAAAAATTTCCTTTTAAAGTAGTTTTTAAAGACTCTCCATGTTAATTATTTCTCTTTAAGGTTAAATTAACTATTTTTATGTCCTGCCACCAGATATCAGCCTTTTCGGTTAGGTTTTATATAGCGATACAGGATTTTAGTCTATCTGAGTAGTTATGAATATCAAAGTATTTTTTCACACCCGATAGCCAAGCCTCAACTTGTTCACCCTTTTCCACTTCCCCATTAAACATGGGCGGTTTTATCTTTTTAAATTATTGTGAGATCTCTGCATAGGGTTTATACTTCCTCTTCCTAGGACCTTTGTCACTTTCACTAATTTCACTAGTGTAGTTATATTTTTATTTGTGTGGCCTTACTTTAACTCCTAAAGAAGATTCACTATCAGAAATTGTTAATTTCATACCCTTTCGTTTGTATGATACGGTTTTAGAATCATTTTCAAAGTATTTTCTTTTATCTTTACCTCTGTTGTGTAGTATTTCCATTAGTATCTGATTTAGTTCCGCTTGAGCTCTTATAATTATTTCATTATCTTCCTTTACTATTTGAAGTTCAGCTCTTAAATATTTTACTATTTGAACTAGTTCAAAGGGTTGATTATTTAATTCCACATAAATGTTATCTGGGTTATTGTGATGGATCCATCTTCAACAGATGCTTCCACACCTTCCATTTTCCTGCAAAACACAATGTTATATTTCTGTACAGAAATAGTTGTAAAAACATGATTAGTATATTTAGTTTCCTATTTGTATGCGATTGATCCAATCAAGCCTAGTGCTTGGAAACTCGCTTTGATACCACATGTAACATTTCTAAAATTTCACAATTTTTTTTTAAATATAGGTCTAACTATATTTATGAAGGATAAGTCAATTCATACAACTCTAATTTGTGTATAGTGTTACATCCATTGGATCATAAATGACTTATTACAAGCACATACTTAACTTCACAAAACTATTATGCGGCAAAGTGTTTTGACGATATTACTTAATTGTTGTTAAGCTATGATAGGAACATCGCATTTTTTTATGTCAATTACAATTTTTGTGATTGTTGGATATGATTTCTTTTGAATGCTAAAATATCCCAATTTAGATGTTGGGAAAGAGATTTATGGGTCTTACATAGCTTATATGTCTACACCCCTTATGTAACTTCTTTGCAGGTATAGAAGATGAAGGGATTACAACCTCCTAGCTATAACAAGGTTCTAAGCTAAGGTTTTTTAATAACATTCTAAACAAAGGCCGAAACAATGACAAGTGAAGCAAGGTTTTTCCTTAACCTAACATAATGTAAGCATGCAAAACATAATTGTTATGACATCGACATGTTAACAACCAAGGATTGGAAACTAAAGGATTTGGGTGGTAAAATTCGACCACCAAGTAGGACTAAAATATCATGTGGTTGCTCATGGTTTCTAGTTGGAGATCACTTGTTTGTCACATATTAAACCCTATGGGTTTTAATATTCCTTGAGAAACTTTATTTCTCCTCGTCGATGTGAAAAATATATCTTTGTAATGTAACCCATTATTTTGTGTGGCTTACCCAGTCTCTGCTTATGCTGCTATGTAACTTCATGGTGTATTCATTGGTGGAGGAGCCGAGGATATCGACCCTATACACCCTTCGTCCCTGTGTGAGAAATTGATGTTTGTTTGCATGTTTCTTGTTCAATGACATGCTAACCCATGTTACTAAGTTCCTTCTACCAAAATCAACCTCGTTAATCTTTTAAAAGGGTAAGTTTCTTTCTTTGGTCTTGTATTATCGTTTTCTACTATCATACAAACAATCTTACACTTCAAGTGTTTGACCTCTGCAATGTGCATGTGCAGGAGTCTTCAAGATAAAAGGGTTCTGGTACTTGGATTTGAGAAAGGTTTTCATGTGGTGGAATCTCGGTCCTGGTAAGACCTGTCACCTTGTTTCTCGTAGCTCTATGGATTATGGATATGTGGCTTTCCCAGTGTTCTCTTAGCATGGGCTTACTCCTACGTTTGCTTATCGTTAAAGAGAACAATGGTAATCCTTATTTGTTATTCCTTTGCGGCATCTCGTCATGTGAAAATACTATAAATATTTTTTCTTCATTTTTTTATGACAAGTTCTTCTTAGTGTTTAAGGAGCAGTCGTTTCAACTCTGTCTCCAAAAATTGTAAAGGTTTTGTTTTGAAAAACTCCTATAAGGGTTTGATAATGCATTATACATTTGTTTTAGTGCTTAAACCTATGGTATGGATGTTTAAGTCAGTTAAAAACTATGTAGTTTGTTTCTCTTGAAAATCTATTAAGGTTGTGAGGCCATTCAAGAATACTAGAGTAGAGATAATGCGTTGATTTCAACTCTATAGTTTTGTAGAAAATATTTTAAGGTCGGGAAGGTCGTTTGAATTCTTCAGCATTCAAGTTTTAAATATTTAAATGTTTTAGTCCGTGAGGCCAAAACTATATTTTCTAAAAAGGATTTTAGGGTTGTGAAGCCACTGTGATTCTTTGATATTTTATTACATGTATCCTATTGTGGTTAGAGGTTTACTATTTGATTTTTAAGTTTGAGAGCTGTAAGGATTTGTGTGGACTGTAAAGGTAAATTTATTGTAAAATATTGTTTTCTTGCAACAATTTACCCTTAAGAGTTTTCAATCTCTTGTTTGTACATTTAATGTTATCTAGAAACACTATTAACCGTTTTTTAATTGTTTTTCCACATTGGTATGAAGAAATTTATGAATGGTTTAGTTTAAGACCTTTACCTGTAAGTAGTTTTTTATTTATGTTAAGGATGTAAAGGCATTAACCGGCTTACCTCATGACTTAAAGGTAATGATATTTGCTTTGCAAGGTATATCCGTCCTAAAGAATATATATTTTTTAATATATATATATATATATATATATATATGCTCGAGAGGGAAACCTCTGCTTACAACTGCCAAATAAATAGAGGTTTATAATGAAGTTAGTAAACTAAAGAGTGTTATTAAAGAACATTGTGATGTTTCGTAGTGTATTAAAACCCTAGATAGATCTTTTTTTTTTAATCCCTTTGGTTTAAAAGGAAGATCCTTTCAACTCTAGTTCTAATGTTTCTTGAATTGACACAAAACTGAAAATATATATATAATTATATCTGCATGAACCGGTTATAAAAATGATCAAGATATCATAAGATAGGGTTTCAAGCACTCTTTATTAGTTTAACAAAATAAATGAAAAATCTATTAGTAAAAACTAGAAATAATGAATTTGTAGCATACTCAACATGGAATTATCAAACTTATGACTGTGATGCACAAACTTAAAGAAAATATGTGTAATGATCTTATAAAATGTGTATAAAAAATATAGGTAATTAGAATAATTAATATATCATGGATTTATCATTGAACTCCGAAAATACTAGAACATACATACATAGATGATGATATTTATATTCCATTATAATTTAAAGAGTTACTAGATTATAACATCCATCAATATTCATAAGACTTTGAAATACAGATATACAAATTAAATGACAGATAATAAATAAAGAATTTAGAACCTGGATAATTTGCAGAAGGAGGACAAACACCCAAAGGATACCGTTCCACCCAACCGTCTCCTGAAGCAGCCACGATTACTTTCTTAGGACACCCGAGCATTTTCACTGAACCACTAGGACGAAGATGATGTGTAGCAATCCACACAGAAAAAATATGTAACCTAGCACTCAATAGAAGGCTTAACTCAACAGTTTCACTTTAGATATCCCTTCATCGAATTCCTTGTGTTCCTAAATTTTCAGTTTGCAGCAATCAGAAGGATCATTCACTTGGGAATAGAATGTAGTGAGGATGCTTCTTAGTTCGATGGTATTTATAAGATTGCCTAGGTTTTTGGGTCATTTTTGAAATTAAGTGAGCCACCTGCTCAGTTCCTCCCCTCAGGGAACATGACCACATGTTTAGGGGTTTTCCTTCCTACAACAGCTAGAAAATGAAATGCGAGTGCTACCACTTGTCATTCATCCTTCTACAGCGTATCTTTCCTCTTAGTGGGTTGTTGAATGTTCTTTCAACAATATCCTTTGGATAGGTGTCAAATATTCCAGTGTTGAAGAGGACCTCATGCAACTATTTGAAATGCAAACAATGGGATAGAAGAATATGCATAGAGAAAAAGGCCCTCGAAGAGATTATGTGTCAATTGAGGATGCACCCAATGGGCATAAATTTGATCATAGATAATTCATTCGATCCTATTTACCTGATTTTCACTTCTAGAACAATATCTTAGATGATGTAGTTATAGCCATAACAATAAACCTATAAGAAACATTTTCCGAAAATCACGAGAAAATGCTTATGATAAAAAAACTACCGCAAAATATAAATTATTACAACTTAAATCGTCTGTATGTATTTTTCTTCTAAAATAATGTTAGATAATGTAGTTATATGCATAACAATAATCTTATAAGAATCATTTTTAGAAATTCCCAGAATATGCTTATAATAACAAACCAAAATATATATATATATATAATTTTGCAAAATATGAGAGTATTTTTTTTTATTCTTGTATTTCTATAATAGTTGAATTCAACATTCTTTTTTAATATAAAAAACTCTCGTTCTAATGTAAAAACTATTCATTCTTGTTAAACAAATACAAATCGAATCCTTAATATCCTTAAAAACAAATACTATAGAAAAAACTATCCAATCTTCTTAAACAAGGTCAAATTTCCATTTTTAATATCCTAAAAACAATATCGAAAAGTTTGAATGATACTACTAAGTAGAGATACTATATTTGAAAGACAATAAAAGATATTTAAATATTAACAATAAGGTGGGTAGCAACCATGTAAAAGATCTAAAACAATCGATGAAAAACTGTGACGAAAATATTCGCAATAGAACACTTTGCTAAGCGATATGGAATTCAGACCACGCCTACGTTAGAAAATCCTAAAGAACATATAATGGTGACCTGGACCACATTATAAACACTCCAAGAAGAAGTTGGATTCCAGGTTGAACTTTAACACACCCATCTACGATAAAAACTAGCAGGTCCATATTAATTTAACCATTAAGATGAATTTTGATTAGGCTAACAATCCGATAACAGCTACAAATAGCCGATATTCTATAGTTTTATCTGTCAGGATAGTGAGGTCATGTGCTCTCTGATTCCGAACTAGCCATTTTCGTGACCACCCACCATCAAAGTACTTATTGTTTCATCTCAAACTCATGATTACATTGTAGCACTAATGTCATGCGGTTAATGTGTGTAGGCACACCATTTTCATGAACACGACAAACCCAACTGATACTCTCATTTATATAAGACCCGAAAGACACTCTTTACATTCAATGTATGTGTATTGAGTGGAGCTGCGTTGCAATAAATTTCAAGGAATGTAACGTATGGAAAATAATGAGTTTGCAGAATTTTGATCATGGAAAAATGTAATTGTTTGTTGCAACTGTTGTGCTCAAAACCCATGGGAATGGGTAGAATTGGAAAGAAATGAATTTTATGAGGTTTATTTTACCTGTGTAGATTTTATAGTCCGTTTATACGGATGATATTCAACTCGTCGTGACATTGTTGACAAAAACTGTTTGTACTAAGAAAAGTGTCCACTCTGTAGCAGCCTAAATGATTCCATTACTGCTTTGGATTTGGAACCATAAATGCAGAAACAATTTCCATTTTCCAAAAGGTAACGGAATGGCAGTGTTATATATACACAGTTCCTCATTGAAATATTAATGATAACTATCATTTTAATGATAATAATTCATTATCGTGCGACCGCTAATATTGTAATGCATCTGTATATATCTGTTCTTGATTGATATTAATACTACTTATAAAGCGTTTATTTTAAGCTTATTGCCTCACTTTTCCATGGCCTAAAATGATTTAAATGTACTTATTTCGAAAACAACAAATAGTTAATAATAAATAGTGATTTTTTTTTTAAATATCTTGTAAAATTATAAATATCGTGCAAAGTATTTATTGAATGCTCAAAGGGAAATTACATACTTTCTTACTCATGTCATTGAAGACTCATATGGATATAGTGGTGAATGCTGAAGAGATAAAGACAATTTATAAAAAAATATATATGAGAAAATATCTCTAGGGCCATGAATAAATATAATAAGAACATTGATAGGTTATTTTTAAAGACGTGATTTTTCTTATAGATCCACGGATGTGTTTAACACGAGAATGAGAATTCTAGTATTTTTATAAACCTTAACCAGGAGCATAAATTCAAAATTGTTGGATTAGTTAAAGTATTGTGTGTAGAAATGAAGAACATCCATCAAACATAAGTTGAGGATGAAAATGTTCAAACTTTTTAAAATTTGAAGATTATTATAGATAAGTATATTTTTTATTCTAATATTCATAATACACATATAAATGTTAAGGGTAGTATTTTTCGTTATTCTTGGATAAACACAATTGGTATAGTAAATAGTAATGTCCAAAAAATATTTATACGATTTTTTTATAACAAAAATAACATCACAGTACATTAGGCCCACCGTAGCATATGAAGTACATGATACTACATAATGTGCTTAATTAGAAATAATATTTTATATAATAAGACAAAAGAAATCCCCGATAAGGGAATTAAAACTTGAAAACTTTACAAAGATTGATTTGTCAAAGGAATGATAGCCGAAATGACAGGTTGACGAGTTAAAGAAATAGTCAATAAACAACAATCATAAAGGCAAGATTGTGAACATAAGTTTTTAATTTTTATCATAGGCAAGATTGTGAACATAAGTTTTTTTTATCATGAACTAAGATGAAACCATAAAGGCACATACATAATATATATGTATATGAATCATTCAAATCAATGAATGGAGATGGAAAATTATCACAACAACTACAACTACTAGGAACCAAAGAAGTAACTAGAATTAGGACCAATGTGGCAAGGATAGAGATGGAGACTTTTTCCACAATTCACTAGCATGCATGGGTGCTCGTGATTAATAAGGTGGAGGAAAGTTATTGTACTTATATAAGGCAATATGGTGTACCTAGGGAAACTTAGTACGATGATAATGAATAAATTATCCTCGACTATGGTATGATATCTAGTAATTGATGGGCAATAAATAAATTCACAGGGAAGTTAGAAGTAATAATATAATAATGAGGATAATGTGGCATATTCTAGAAAGAAACACATGAATATCATTATACCGGATATGTTAAGTATTCTATTATAGAAAATATGGTTTGTGAAATTATTTCAAATGAGAATTTAATGTAGTTACCGTAACTTAACTATTTTTTATATATCTTAGTGTTATGAATGTGTAATTTTTCTTTTATATTTGTGTATATAAGTGTTTATGTCTTTCATTTACCAAATATTACTATAAATAGAAATAATTTCAAATCATCTTCACTATCCCAATATTGACAAAAATCTCTATTATTAGTAAAATTATGAAATATTATATATTCTGAATCTTGAACCGTTGGCTTGGTAGATATTTGCACACTCTCACAAAATGTTTTCATTCCAATATAAGTCAACGCATTAAAAGCCCTAAAATAACCGGTTTTAACTCATAATAACTTCATTTTTTTATTGCATTTGGATCAATATATTTTAACTTATATGTTTTTTTAAGTCTGATTTATAAGTTGTTTAATCAGATACCACAAATAAAGTTCGAAAAATATATTTGAATGTCACCCAATTATGTTTCTCATTGAGAAACTACAAAAAGAAAAAAGGGAGAAAGAAAAATACTTCCACTATTTTTTTTTATATAAATGAGCTCTAATATCATTTTTTTTTTATTAAAAATAAGCTTTAATACCAACACCAAGTGAGCATATTGCATAAATATGGTGAAATTATATTCATTATTCCCCTTAGGTGACTCCCCATGTACCACGCATTACTTTCCCTAGGTACATTACACTATGTGTAACATCTCTAAAATTTCACAAAAAAAATAAATTTAAAAATATAGGTCTAACTGTATTTATGAAGGATAAGTGAATTCATACAACTCTAATTTGTGTATAGTGTTATATCCATTGGATCATAAATGACTTTTTACGACTACATACTTCACAAAATTATGATGCAACAAAATTGTTTTAGCGACATTACTTAATTGTTGTTAAGTTATGATAGGAATGTCACATTTATTTTTTGTCAATTACAGTTGTTGTGATTGTTAGTTATGTTTTCTTTTGAATACTAAAATGTCCCTATTTAGATGTTGGGAAATCGAGTTACGGGTGTTACTTAGCTCATATGACTAATGCAACCCCTTATGTAACTTCTTTATAGGTAAAGACGATGAAGGGCTTACAACCTCCTAGCTATAACAAGGTCCTAAGCTAAGCATTTTTAATAACATTTTAAACAAAGGCCGAAACAAAGACAAGGGAAGCAAGGTTTGTCCTTAACCTAACATAATATAAGCATGCAAAAGATGACTGTTACGACATCTACATGTTAACAACCAAGGCTTGGAAACTATAGGATTTGGGTGGTAAAATTCGACCACCAAGTAACATTAAAAGATCGCGTGGTTTCTCATGGTTTCTAGCTGGAGATCACTTGTTTGTCAAATCTTAAACCCTAGGGGTTTTCATGTTCCTCGAGAAATGTTATTTCTCCTCTATAATGTAACCCAGTATTTTGCACGGCTTACCCAGTCTCTACTCGTGCTGCTATGTAACTTCATGGTGTATTCATTGGTGGAGGAGCTGAGGTTCTCGGCCATCTAGACCCTTCGTCCATGTCTAAGAAATTGATGTTTGTTTGCATGTTTCTAGTTCTATGACGTGCTAACGCAGGTTACTAAGTTCCTTCTTCCAGAGTATGCCTCGTTAATCTCTTAAAAGGGTGAGTGTCTTTCTCTGGTTTTGTATTATCGTTTTCTATTGCCATACAAACAATATTACGCTTCAAGTGTTTGACCACTGTATTGTGCATGTACAGGAGTCTTCAAGATAAAAGTGTTGTGGTAATTGGATTTAACAAAGGTTTTCGTGGGATGGAATCACGGTCCTGGTAAGACCTGTCACCTCATTTCTTGTAGCCTATGGCTTATGGATCTGTGGCTTTCTCGGTGTTCTCCTCGCATGGGCTTAATCCTATGTTTCCTTATCATTAAAGAGAACAATGGTAATCCTTCTTGGTTCTACCCTTGTGACATATAGTGGTGTGAGAAGACTACATAATGAGTTTTTCTTGGTTCTGCTATGACAGATTTGTCTTGATGTTTAAGGAGCATTCGTTTCGACTGTCGCTCCAAAACGTGTAAACGTTTTGTTTTGAAAAACACTCGTAAGGGTTTGATAATACATTATATAGTCGCTTTAGTGCTTTAACCTATGGTATTGATGTTGTCTCAGTTAAAAAATTGGTAGTTTGGTTCTCTTGAAAATCTATCGAGGAAGTGAGACCATTCGTGAATACTGTAGTAGATATAAAGTCTTGATTTCAACTCTGTAGTTTTGTAGAAAATCTTTTAAGGTCCGGAAGCTCATTTGTAGATTTAATGTTATCTAGAAATGCTATTGAGTGTTTTTCCACATTGATATGAAGAAATTTAGTAATGGTTTAGTTTACAGCATTTACATGTAAGTAGTTTCGTATTTATGTTAAGGCTGTAAAGGCCTTGACTGGCTTGACCTCGTGACTTAAAGGTTACTGAAGGATATTTACTTTAATGGATTATGCTAAGGTTTAGCTATTTATTGTTTATACCCTAGCTTTAAATAAGTGATGAATAAGCTGTACGGATAGGCTAGAGGTATAGATACCATAATACAAGGTATATCCGTGCAAAAGAATATATATATATATATATATATATATATACATGAGATAGAAATCTCCACTTACAACTGTCGAATAAATCGAGGCTTATAATTAAGTTAGAAAACTAAATATTGTTATTAAAGAACATTGTGATGTTTCGTAGTATATTAAAACCCTATCTAGATACTTAGTTTAAGACCTTTGGTTAAAAAGGAAGATCCCTTCCACTCTAGTTCTAAGTTTTCTTGAACTCAGAGAGAAATGGAAAAAAAATTCTATCAGCATGAGCAGGTTATCATGATGATAAAGATATCGAAAGATATGGTTTCGAGCATCGTTTATCAGTTTAACAAAATAAATGAGAAATCTGTTAGTAAAAAATAACAATAATGAATTTGTAGCATACTCAACATGACATATCCAACTTATGACTGTGATGCACAATCCTAAAGAAAATCTGTATAATGATCTTATAAACTGTGTATAAAAATATATATAGGTAATTAGAACAGTTAATTTATCATGCATTTATCTTTAAACTCTTAGAAGACTAGAACATGCTTCATAACAACATACAAAAATGATGATATTTCTGTTATGTTCCAATTTAAACAGTTACTATATTATAACATCCATCAACAATCATAAGACTTCGAAATAAAGATATAGAAATTAAATTACAGATAATAAATAAACAATTTAGAACTTGGATAATTTGTAGAAGTGGGACAAACACCCAAAGGAGACCGTTCCACCCAATCGTTTCCTGAAGCAACCAATATCACTTGCTTAAGACCCCAAGCCTTTTCACCGAACCACTAGGATGAAGATGTTGTGCAGCAGTCCACACAGAAAAACTCTGCAACTTAGCACTAAATAGCATACTTAACTCGGCAATTTCACTTTAGTTATCCCCTCATTGAATTCCTTGTGTTACTAACTTTTCAGTTTGTAGCAATCACAAAGTTCATTCACTTGCAAATAGAATATGGTGAACATGCTACTCAATTTGATGGTAATTATAAGATTGCCTAGGTCTTTGGGTCAGTTTTGAAATTAAATGAGCCACTTGCTCATTTCCTCCCCTCGGAGAACATCACCACATTTTTAGGGATTTTGCTTCCTACAATAGCTAGAAAATGAAATACTAGTGCTATCACTTGCCATTCAGCCTTCTACACCTGCTCATTCTCATTTAGTAGATTAGTGAACACTCTTTCAACAACCTTCTTTGAATAGGTGTCTCTCCATTTAATTATTAAAATAAAATCAACATTCAATTCCAATCATCCATGACCCATTTGATAAAAAAAATTAAAAACTCTTTATAAAAAAATTTAAAAACTTTTTATAGATTTTTTTTTATATTTTAAAACTTTATTAAAAAAAATTTAAAAGTTTATAAAAAAATTTTAATTTTTTTTTAATTTATAAAAAAAAAATAAAAAACTCTATATAAATTTTTTTAAAATTCCTTAAAACTTTATAAAAATAATTTTAAAATTTTAAAAACTTTATAACATAATTTAATTCTTAAAAATGGATAAGGAAAAAACTTAATTAAGATTTAAAAACCTTTTAAAAAAAATTCATAAACATAATTAAAATCTTTATAACAAACGTAATGATATCTTTATTTTCAATAAATAAATAATTTTTATTATTAATAATTTCAATTAAATGTTCTTAATAATTTCAATTTTAAAATTCAATAAGGAACCTTAAAAAATTTATTATAATAAAAAATTTTAACCAATATTTTATTAAATCTTAAGTATATAATATTTTTTTGGAAACTTTTTTATAAATTAATAAATAAATAAATAACGTAATTTTAGACAAACTTCTAAAAAAATTTTAAAATTTTTAAAAAATTGAAAAACATTAATTTTTTTTTAAATGAAGAACATATTAAATAAAAGACATAATTAAACCTAGTTGGCTAAAAACTTATTTAGAAAACCTAAATAACAAACCTATTTATTACTCTATATATGCAGCTTACATATTCAACTTTTTGTCCTCAAGATGGTTCCTGATTCGAAATTGAAACGTCAACTTTCAAAATGACCACTACAGATTCTTCGGAAAACCCTACTATTAATCAATATGTTAACTGAATTACTCCATGTATTGGGAGTATTACAACTTCTACCATACAATATATCAAAAGGACTAAGTTTAGCGGAATCTTGATAATAATTATTATACGCAAATTCGACTAAGTGGAAATAATATTCTCATTTCTTGGAATAATCTCTAACATACATTCGTAGCATGTCTTCTAATACTTGATTGATTCTTTCTGTTTGTCTATTTATTTGCGGATGATAAGAAGTATTGAAATTCAATTTAGTATCTAGTCCTTTAAACAATGATTTCGAGAAATTACCAATAAACTTATGATCTCTATCAGAAATTATTACCTTCAGAATTCCCTACAACGAAAAAGATTTCCTTCATAAAGATGTCAACAATATTAGTAATTTTCTGAGTTGTTTTAACACGTATAAAGTGTGCTACCATGCTGAGCTTGTCTACCACTACCATTATAGAGTCATTTTGTTTCTGATTTTAAGGCAATCCAATTATAAAACCAAGACTAATAACTTCTCATTTCCAATTTGGAATTGGCAATGGTTGTAAAAGACTGGCTGGGTGTTGATGCTCAATTTTAATTTGCTAACATTCTATACACCTAGCTATATATTCAACAACTTAATTCTTCGTATTAAGCCAAAAATACTATTTTCTTAAGATTGTGATCATCTTTTCATACCCCGGATGTCCCAAATAGGGACTTTTATGTACTTAATTTAAAATCAACAATTTAATTGCTGGTATGTTAGGCACATAAAGTCCGTTTTTATACAACATTAAAACCTTTTCATTTAAATTGTGATATGTTTTTCAAATTTTTAGATTCATTATCAATTACTTTTTCCTTTAGATTTTGGTAGTCCTTGTCTAATTTATTCATTCTTCCAATTTATCATCTAAATCTGTTTTGTAACTACTAATAGAAGTTATAAAATTTGTTATTGCATTTCTTCTTAAGGCATCGGTCACTTTATTTTCCTTCCCTTTGATTTGTTTGATTTCAAAATCATATTCGCTAAGGAAAGCTAACCATATAGCTTGCTTTGCATTCATATTTTATTGATCAAACAAATATTTCAACCTTATGTTATTAGACATTAACAAAAACATTTTCCGAGTTCGATAATGGAACCACATTTTCAGAGCATGAATTATGGAAGCCAGTTCCTAAGTCATAAGTGGAATAATTATTTTCGTGTTTTTTTAACTTCCTAAATTCATAAGCAATTACATGACCTTCTTTTGTTAGTACTCCACCCAAACCTCTATTGCATGCATCAGTGCATACATCGAAATCTTTGTCTAGATATTTTATTTTTAGTATAGGTGCAGTAGTTAACAATTATTTTGATTTATTAAAACTTTCTTCACACTTTTGATCTCATACAAATCCTTTTCCATTTTTATATGAAGATGTTATGGAATTCATGATCTTTGAAAATATTTCTATGAATTTTCGGTAAGAACCCGTTATTCCCATGAATGATCGTACACCAGTTAAATCTTTGGGAACAAGCCATTCAATTATTGTTTTTATCTTATTTAGGCCCACTGATATTCCTTCCTTGGATACCACATGACCTACATACTATATCTTATCTTTATAGAATTTACATTTACTGAATTTACCATACAATTTATGTTCTCTTAGAACCTGTACTATTATCTGCAAATGTTAATCATGTTCTTCTTTGATTTTTGAATAAATTAATATGTCATCTATGAAGATGAATACAAATTTTTCTAAGTATTTACTTAATACACTGTTCATTAAACACATAAAAAAATTTGGAGTGTTTGTTATCCCAAATGGCATAACCACAAACTCATAATTCCTGTATCGGATTCTGAAAGAATCTTTAAAGATATATTCCTCTTTAATTCAGACTTGATGATATCCAATCTCAATTCTATTTTGAAAAATATCGTTGCTATGTGTATTTGATCAAACAGATCATCGATGATGGGAAAATGATATCTATTCTTAGTTGTCATTTTGTTAAGTTGATGGTAGTCTATGCATAGACATAATGTGCCCTCTTTCTTTTTAACGAATAAGATAGGTTCTCTCCAAGGGGATACACTTGGTATTGCATAGTTTTTATTTACCAGTTCTTGAAGTTGTAGTTTTAATTTGTTAAGTTCTAAAATTTTCATTTGATAAGGAGCTTTTGAATTTGGTACAGCTCCTGGTACTAACTAAATAGTAAAATCCAGATCTCTGTTTGGCGGTAATCCAAGAATTTCTTCCGAGAAAACATCTGAGAAATCTTGTAGGATTGGAATGTCATCGAACTTCATCTTATCTTGTTTACCCATATGCTTGTTATTTATTATGTGTACAACAAACACTTTACAACCCTTTTCATTTGTAATGTTGATATTTGTCTAACCGAAACTTTCCTAGGTATCTCTTTGATTGTAATTCTTTCTCCTTTATTATTTAGATAAGTAAATGTTTTCTAAAAATAATTTAAAACTATATGATGCATTTCCAGCCAATCCATACCTATTAAAACATGTTAAGATCCTAATCATAATACATTTAACTTTACTTGATTTCTAAACTTACTCATAAGCATTTCACATCTTTCAACATAATTAACTACTTTTCTTTTAGTTCATATGGCTAACTACACCAACTAATAATTTTCAAACTTTTTCAAAGATAATTTGCATTTTTCTACGATGCTAGGTGATACATAGCTTAAACTAACACTTGGATCGATCAGAATAGTTACAGACTAGTTTTGTATCATACTTGGTATTTCCACCATGGATGTTTGATGACCAACCTATCGATTCTCCGAGGCTACATTAATTCTAGGCATATCACTTGCTATATCACCCACTATTTCCTCCTCCTAAATGCCAATGGAAATTCTTGTATTTTCTCCTTCTATTCGGACAACGTTTTGAATAGTGAGGTCCCTAGCATTCCCAACACTTTAGAGGTTCTTTAGGTTCATTTTTTTAAACATAATTAGTAGCCATGTCTCTACCTTTTTGTATTGTAATGTTTTGGTGTGTTTTACTTTTAAAATATGTCCCTTGATAATTATAATTAGGGAAATTTTGAGAGTTGTTTCCGAAACTTTTATTTGGTTTAAACCCTTTTCTTTTCTGGTCAAAGTTACTTGCTCTCTTATTCTTCCAGTTACTAGGTATGCTTTCTCTCTTTTTACTTTCTTTGTAATAGAAGTTCACTTTTCTCATTTCCTTTTCAAGGGTATTTGGATGATCAAATTCAATTATGTCCTTGAAGCTAGTAAGTAGACAACTTAGAAACCTTTGTATTTTAGGGTTTTCGTCAATTATATATGGTACACATCTTAGTAAACTTAGAAATTTGTTACTTAACTCATTCATTGACATTGAACCTAGTTTCGATCTATAAAACACTTTAACTCTTTCTTCATAATTTACTGTTCAGATAAAAAATTCATTTTAAAGTAGTTTCTAAAGACTCTCCATGTTAACTATTTCTCTTTAAGGTTAAATTAACTATTTTTATGTCCTACCACCAGATGTCAGCTTTTTCTATTAGGTTGTAGATAGCGATCCAGGATTTCAGTCTATCTGAGTAGTTATGAATATCAAAGTATTTTTTCACACCCGATAGCCAAGCCTCAACTTGTCCACCCTTTTCCACTTCCCCATTAAACATGGGCATTTTTATATTTTTAAATTATTGTGAGATCTCTTCATAGGGTTTATACTTCCTCTTCCTATGACCTTTGTCAATTTCACTACTTTCACTAGTGTAGTTATATTTTTCTTTGTCCGACCTTACTTTAATTTCTGAAGAAGATTCACTATCATAATTTTTTAATTTCATACCCTTTCATTTATATGATATGGTTTCAGAATTATTTTCAAACTATTTTCTTTTATCTTTACCTCTGTTGTGTAGTTTTTCCATTAGTATATGATTTAGTTCCTCTTGAGCTCTTATAATTCTTTCATTATCTTCTTTTACTATTTGAAGTTCATCTCTTAAATCTTTTACTGTTTGAACTAGTTCAAAGGGTTGATTATTTAATTCCACATAAATGTTATCTGGGTTATTGTGATGGATCCATCTTCAACAGATGCTTCCACACCTTCCATTTTCCTGCAAAACACAATGTTATATTTCTGTACAAAAATAGTTGTAAAAACATGACTAGTATATTTTGTTTCGTATTTGTATGCGAGTGATCCAATTAAGCATAGTGTTTGGAAACTCACTCTGATACCACATGTAACATCTCTAAAATTTCACAGTTTTTTTTTAAATATAGGTTTAACTATATTTATGAAGGATAAGTCAATTCATAGAACTCTAATTTGTGTATAGTGTTACATCCATTGGATCATAAATGACTTATTACAATCACATACTGAACTTCACAAAACTATTACGTGGAAAAGTGTTTTGACGATATTACTTAATTGTTGTTAAGCTATGATAGGAACGTCGCATTTTTTCTGTCAATTACAGTTTTTGTGATTGTTGGATATGATTTCTTTTGAATGATAAAATATCCCTATTTAGATGTTGGGAAAGAGATTTATGGGTCCTACTTAGCTCATATGTATAATGCAACCCCTTATGTAACTTCTTTGCAGGTATAGACGATGAAGAGATTACAACCTCCTAGCTATAACAATGTTCTAAGCTAAGGTTTTTTAATAACATTGTAAACAAAGGCCGAAACAATGACAAGTGAAGCAAGGTTTGTCCTTAACCTAACATACTGTAAGCATGCAAAACATAATTGTTATAACATCGACATGTTAACAACCAAGGATTGGAAACTAAAGGATTCGGGTGGTAAAATTTGACAACCAAGTAGCACTAAAATATCATATGGTTGCTCATGGTTTCTGGCTGGAGATCACATGTTTATCACATATTAAACCCTAGGTGTTTTAATATGCCTTGAGAAACTTTATTTCTCCTCGTCAATGTGAAAAATATATCTTTGTAATGTAACCCATTATTTTGTGTGGCTTACCCAGACTCTGCTTATGATGTTGTGTAACTTCATAGAGTATTCATTGGTGGAGGATCCGAGGTTATCGACCCTATACACCCTTCATCCCTGTATGAGCAATTGATGTTTGTTTGCATGTTTCTTGTTCAATGACATGCTAACCCATGTTACTAAGTTCCTTCTACTAGAATCAACCTCGTTAATATTTTAAAAGGGTAAGTTTATTTCTTTGGTCTTGTATTATCATTTTATACTATCATACAAACAATCTTACACTTCAACGGTTTGACCTCTGTAATGTGCATGTGCAGGAGTCTTCAAGAGAAAACGGTTCTGGTACTTGGATTTAAGAAAGATTTTCATGTGGTGGAATGTCGGTCCTGGTAAGACCTGTTACCTTGTTTCTCATAGCTCTGTGGATTATGGATATGTGGCTTTCCTAGCATTCTCTTAGCATATGCATAATCCTACATTTGCTTATCGTTAGAGAGAACAATAGTAATGCTTATTGGTTATGCCTTTACGGCATCTTGTCGTGTGAAAATACTGTAAAGATTTTTTCTTCATTTTTTTATGAGAGGTTTTTATTGGTGTTTAAGGAGTAGTCGTTTCAACTCTGTCTCTAAAAATTGTAAAGGTTTTGTTTTGAAAAAATCCTATAAGGGTTTGATAATGCATTATACATTTGTTTTAGTGCTCAAACCTATGGTATGGATGTTTAAGACGGTTAAAAACTATGTAGTTTGTTTCTCTTGAAAATCTATTAAGGTCGTGAGACCATTCATGATTACTGGAGTAGAGATAATGTGTTGATTTCAAATCTGTAGTTTTGTAGAAAATATTTTAATGTCGGGAAGGTCATTTGTATTCTTCAGCATTCAAGTTTTAAATATTTAAATGTTTTAGTCCGTGAGGCCAAAACTCTGTTTTCTAAAAAGGATTTAGGGTTGTGAAGCCACTATGAATCTTTGATATTTTATTACAGGTATCCTATTGTGTTTAGAGGTTTAACATTTGATTTTTAAGTTTGAGAGCCGTAAGGATTTGTGTGGACTGTAAATGTAAATTTATTCTAAAATATTTTTTTCTTGCAACAACTTACCCTTAAGAGTTTTCAATCTCTTGTTTGTACATTTAATGTTATCTAGAAACACTATTAAGCATTTTTTAAGTGTTTTTCCACATTGGTATGAAGAAATTTATGAATGGTTTAGTTTACGGCCTTTACCTGTAAGTAGTTTTCTATTTATGTTAAGGATGTAAAGGCATTAGCCAGCTTACCTCATGACTTAAAGGTAATGATATTTACTTTAATGGATTAGGTTAAGGTTTAGTTATTTATTGTTTTGGTTTATTTGTTATTTATACCCTAGCTTTAAATAAGTGATGAATAAGTTGTACAACTAGATTTATAGATACTATAATACAAGGTATATTCGTCCTAAAGAATATATATATATATATATATATATATATATATATATACTTGAGAGGGAAACCTCTGCTTACAACTGCCAAATAAATAGAGGTTTATAATGAATTTAGTAAACTAAAGATTGTTATTAAAGAACATTGTGATGTTTCATAGTGTATTAAAACCCTAGATAGATCTTTCGTTTAATCCCTTTGGTTAAAAAGGAAGATCCTTTCAACTCTAGTTCTAAGGTTTCTTGAATTGACACAAAACTGAAAATATATATATAATTATATTTGCATTAACCAGTTATTAAAATGATCAATATATCAAAAGATAGGGTTTCAAGTACTGTTTTTTAGTTAACAAAATAAATGAGAAATCTATTAGTAAAAACTAGAAACAATGAATTTGTAGCATACTCAACATGGAATTATCAAACTCATGACTATGATGCACAAACTTAAAGAAAATATGTATAATGATCTTATAAAATGTGTATAAAAAATATAGGTAATTAGAATAGTTAATATATCATGGATTTATCATTAAACTTTGAAAATACTAGAACATACATACATGATAATATTTGTATTCCGTTATAATTTAAAGAGTTACTAGACTATAACATCCATCAACATTCATAAGACTTTGAA
Source organism: Pseudotsuga menziesii (assembly GCA_001517045.1). NCBI lineage: Eukaryota > Viridiplantae > Streptophyta > Pinopsida > Pinales > Pinaceae > Pseudotsuga > Pseudotsuga menziesii. The sequence goes on from LPNX010061205.1 coordinate 301,632, forward strand.
ATACAGATATACAAATTAAATGGAGGATAATAAATAAAGAATTTATAACCTAGATAATTTGTAGAAGGAGGACAAACACCCAAAGGATACCGTTCGTCCCAACCGTCTCCTAAAGCAGCCACGATTACTTTCTTAGGACCCTCGAGCATTTTCACTGAACCACTAGGACAAAGATGATGTGTAGCAATCCACATAGAAAAAATATGTAACTTAGCACTCAATAGAAGGCTTAACTCAACAATTTCACTTTAGATATCCCCTCATCGAATTCCTTGTGTTCCTAAATTTTAAGTTTGCAGCAATCACAAGGTTCATTCACTTGGGAATGGAATGTAGTGAGGATGTTTCTTAGTTCGATGGTATTTATAAGATTGCCTAGGTTTTTTGGTCAGTTTTGAAATTAAGTGAGCCACCTGCTCAGTTCCTCCCATCAAGGAACATGACCACATTTTTAGAGTTTTTTCTTCCTATAATAGCTAGAAAATGAAATGCTAGTGCTACCACTTGTCATTCATCCTTCTACAGCTTATGATTCCTCCTAGTGGGTTCGTGAATGTTCTTTAAACAATATCCTTTGGATAGGTGTCTTTCTATTTAATTATTAAAATAACATAAATATTCAATTATAATCATCCTTGACCAACTTGGTCATAAAAACTTTACAATAATTTTAACATAATGTTTTCTCAAATAAATAAAAGTATTTATTTTCAGTTCTAGGTGGGTTACACAATGCTTTATCTGGGTTGAATAAATCCAATTGTACACATCTAATATGGAAGACAAACAAATATTGAATTTTAAAACGAACAAAGAGAATACGTTATAGAACTTGACGAGAACTTGACATTGTTCTTGTTTTTTGGAGGGTTAATTTCGGTAGTTGTTTTTAGCTTCCTTTCAAAAAGTATGTATATTCATAGCACCATTTTTCATTTTGGGCCTATTTTGAGAATTTGAAAATTCTTACTCATAAAAAAAAGAATATTTTTTATTTACGAATTCTTTTTTTGGAATTTTACAAAAAATAATACATATAGTAGCTAGCTATAATGGAAAATATATTAATTTTGAATTTTTTTAACACTTAGAAAGTAGATATGACAAAAAATATATAGATTTCGGAAGTTTTTCTTTCAATTTTTCTTTTAAATAAATATTTTCTTGGACTAATTTGTAAACATCATGAGAAAATAAAGACAATTCAAACCATTTAAATGTATTTTCAGGTATTTTAAACTTATTTTGAGTTATTTTGTATATTCAAATGATATTATTTAATATTATTTTTCATAAAGTGATGATTCTCATAAACTTAACAAAATGTATACCATATATTTGTAATTAACCTATTAAAAACATAATATTTAATCTCAAAATAAAATATTAAAGTCAAAACATTACAAACAATATCCTATAAAAAAATTGTTAAATTTGACATTTTCCTCAAGAACATAAAACTAATAAAGAATATAAAAAAACTAGTTTTTAAAAGTAGAGATACTTACATTTTGTTTTTTAATTTTTAGTAAGTTAAAAAAACCATGCAAAGCCATTTAATCATCATAAAAAGAATAAAACAAACATATAATAATAATAATAACATAGCTTAAAAAAACATATGAAAAAATATTTTACTTTTAAACAAAACCAGGTAAAAATATATATATAAGTTTTAAACAAATACATATTGACAAAATAATAAATAAAGTTTAAATAGTATAAAGGGGTGGCGAGAATTCGCCTTCAAAGAACTTTCTCACCTTTTATTTATATTCCTTATACAAAAGCCATTAAACCTTCTAATATTTTGTTTTTACTATTTTTATTTTTTTCTTTGGTTTTCAAAATATTTTGTTATACTAACATGTTATTTGGTTTTTTAATATTATATCATATCAAAAATTGTGAAATGTAACATTTTCCTTAACATAAAACAAATCAAGAATATAAAAAACTCTAAGGTTTAAATAATATAAAGGGTGGTGCCATTCAAAGAATAGCTCAATTTAAAAACTTCATTTATATTGTTTTACATTTTACATTTTTTTTAAATATTACAAAAATAGTTAATCAATAATATCCAAAACTCATTTTAAATAATCCATATACTTACATTTTGTTTTTTTAATTTACAATATGTTGAAAAAACAATGTAGAAACATTTAAACATCATAAAAAATTATAAAGGAAATATATAATAATAATAATAACATAATTTAAAAT
>LPNX010061205.1:305174-339270 GCA_001517045.1 Pseudotsuga menziesii
TATTTTTTATTATTTGTTTTGATATCTTTTATATTGTTTTGTGTTTGTTGTGGTAATTTTTTTAATTATTATTTTAAAATGTTTGTTATAGTTTTAAAGTGAGTGTAAATTTTCTAAAAGAATTAGTTGTAATTTGATGTTTTTTTTAATAATTTTTTGGGTTATTTAATTGTTTTTAATGTGTTTGATGTGTGGTAATTTTTAATTCTTGCATTTTATTTTTATTTTTAGGAGTTTTAATTCAACAATGTACTCCTACGGTAAGGAATTCCTTTATTTTATATCAAAAGAGTGATCCAATAATTTTGTAGAATAATTTTTATTTAATATAGTGCAATTTTTATATAGTCATACTAAGAGATTTAAAAAATATAATTTTAAATTATGATAAAGTGATATAATTTATTTTTTGAAATATTGTGCTACAGGTAGCATTAACTTTCAATTTGGGGCTTGATTTTAAGGTTGTTATAAATAACAAGAATGATTGTTTTCGTCCATGTCCATATTTTTAGCGCCCCCCACAAAAAAAGTGGTGCAAAGGATAGCACCACTTTTGGATTTGGAGGTGTTTTTTTTACAAAAATAGGAGTTTTTATTGCTAGAGTTCTCGTTTTGAGTGTAAAGTTCTAGTTAAGTTGTATAACATGTTCGACGATTTATGTAAAAAAATCTATGTTTGTAATGCCTGCATATGATATGTACACATTACCAATTTTTCAAATTGATCAACTATATACATTGGGTCAAATCATTTAAAGTAGCTGATTTGTTCCTAACTTCAACAATGGAAAAAAAGAGGTTGAACTGGAAAGTATTTTAGCAATAGCATATGGAGAGCTTAAGGAAAGCTCAAGAAAACCATTGTCCCTATTTTGGTATTAGAGGGGAGTCAAAAGCTATTGCTAACATGTTCTTTATTTTCTATAATGGAAAATTCTCTTAAATTAGGATGAGTTACTCGTGAGAGGAACATTGAGGTCATAAATTTTTTGAGAGAAATTTTAGCGTAGTTAGAAAGAGTGAAACAAACTATAAAGAAAGAGGCCAAAAAGACAGGTTAAAGCAAGAAAATATGAATGTAATGTCCCCATAAATAAAAAAAATCAAAACAAATTTATAGGCTAGTAGAAACTACCTACATGGAACATTATTTACTTATGGAACTCTATCGTACACTTTATGTATCTCTGTTTAGTCGTAATCTATTCTTACGTTCTATCGTTTATATTCCATTTTTTACTTTTAATGTATTTTACTTATGATGTAGTACTGTTGTTTACTACTGAGTATTATGTTTACACTTTTGTCGTTTATGTGTCATCACTGGAGTTATGTGCTTCATCATTTCTCCGTTGTTGCACTTGTTAATTATGGAATCCTAACTTAAATTGTTTTGTGGAAACAAAGTGGGCAAAGTGGCAGGACTTGTTCTCCCATGACGGTTTGAGAGGTAAAGTATTACTTTGTTACACAGGATTACTTAGTTCAATCAAACTAAGACACCTCTTTTATTTACTTCCAGGTTTATCTCGCGATACAAGGCTTAGTAGGGAACTGGAATCATTTTAGCCTTTATTTTTCACTTACTGTTCATCATTTTTTTAATAGAAACTAAAAAGAGAGTAATATTAAACTGGTTGTGCACAACCATTCATTACAAAAAATAGTAGCTGAGGTATTCTTGCACGTCTGAGAAAAAGGAGACAAAACTAGGCCAGAAAATAGACCTTAGTATGTCGCAGAGTGTTCTTCTATTTCGATTAATTTCAGATGTAGTATATACTCGAACGAGCTGCTGATTAAGTAAGATACAAAAAAACATAGACTTCTAAAAGACACATTAAGGGTTTCCTGGTTTCCCCACGAGCTAAGTGACAGATTCCTCCTTCATGTTCTAAATTGCTCGTGCTGTATTTTCATGGGTTTGCAGGCTTCCCTAGTTCATCTGCACCAAGCTCTATAGATCCTCCTGAATGTGGTCTACTTTCCCCATAATTTCCTCATATTCATTTCATTATCATTTATCCTAGTATCATGATTGCTAATTTGATAAGATTATATCCAACCACATGAACAAGATTTTTTACCTCTTTAGCTATCTCTCTACTGTCCAAAATTCCTATGCCCACCATTTCATATAAATGTTGTATGCTCACCTTCAAATCTGCAAGACCAACGTTTTCCTCTGCGTGGTCCATTTCCTGAATTTGGTGAAGGTCTTGGCCAAGGTTGTGACTGTAGAGACTTAGACTTGACAACTGATTGAGCAGAGAAATAGAAGAAACAAAATCCTATCCACTGCAAAGACTGCAACACCAACTTCTAGAGGACAAATTGTTGAAAATAGAGCTAAGAATGGAAAGTTCTTGCTGCACAGTGTCACAATCCTTTCTATTTCGACAAGAGAGAGTACCTATTGAGTCTTCCTCCCAACTTGTGGAATTACAACCAAGGGTCAAAATATTACCTTCAAGAAGGAGATGCCCGAAGAGGATTTTCGTGGTCGCAGGGCCTGTAGCTAAGCGCCAAGAAGAACTAGGAGCATTGCAGGTTGGGAAAAGAAAATCCAGGAATGCAGCCAACACAAGTCTCTCTTTCATAAAACTCCTTAGCAGAGGCAAGGCTTCCTAAGGGATCACCTGAGCATAACTGAGCTGGGGGATATTGCCTTCATCAAAACTAGACCTATCAACGAGCATGACTTCTTCTGGAGAGGCAGCATGAGATTCAATACAAATATGGCTATCAAGAAGAGTGAAGGGGCAGATGAAGCTTCCAAACGAATCCATGGTACACATAGATGGGGTTGGTGTGGAGCATGCCTTCTGAGCGGGCATTTAATCCTGAGGGGATGCAAAGTTAATGTAGGGGGATGCACGGAGAGGCTGAGGGTGAGTGGACGCCACATGTTGCCAAAGCAAAAATCATAATTTAAACCATAATCTAGATAGATTATTATGGTGAGACTTAGGATAGGGGAAATTCTTAAGAGAATGTGCTTACTATTTAGTATGGAATTGGTTTGGTGCCAACATATAAGTCATTTATGCGAATATGACCTTGAGGAAGCGAGGCCCCTAGATTAGCCAAAGCGTCCACGAGAGCATTGTTTTCTTGGAGAATGTGGGAAAACTCAAATCTACTCGAGAGGAGAGGATTGATTCTGTCATACATATTTTTGGAGTTGATGGATCCTATGGAATATACATTGATCATTTTTTATATGCATTTCCTTGAGTCTCCAAAGACTGCTAGCCAGGGGATAGTTATTGTGTCTAAGAATTCTAGTCCTTGTAACAGAGCCATCCACTCAGTTTCATTATTCATCTTATGGCCCAACCCCTAAGTGAAGGATTTTTTCCTTTGTCCTCTGGGATCTAGTAAGATCCCCCCGCATCTGCCACCCCTGGATTGTCTTTTGAGGCACCATCAAAGAATAACGCAAAAGAATTATTTTCCTGAATCCATTTTGAAAACTCAGGAGGAGTTTTCCTTATTTCCCACGGTATATAACTAGTGGGGAATTTAGGCCAAGAGATAGTATATTTGGACTGAGGGGAGTTCCTTTTGAGAAAAGTGCTACACCAAGTAGAAACTGGCTTCGATAGATCTTCTGAGTCTGGGTAGCTAATCCCTTTCATGGCTAATTTTTATGATATCATGCCCACTGTTTTAGAAGCTATTCTGTTTGGAATGACTTTATCTCCTTTAAAAATTGCTCTGTTTCTGGCCAACCATAGCTTCCAGCATATATTCTTTGGTATGGTATTCTAGAGCTACTTAAGAATGGGTTTCTTACTGAGATTTTCAAGGAATTTCTTATTCCAATTTACAATGAGTTGGATGAGGGAATCTGGTGGCCTGAACAGAGAACCAAGGGGAGAGAGAATGGAAATCCAGACTTGCAAAGAAACACTGCATTGTAGGAAAATGTGAACCATTGATTTTGAATCAGAGTTGCATAGAGCACATCTAGAGGGGCCTACAATCGCTCTTTTCCTGATATTTTTAGTTGTAAGCAATTTGTTGTGCATCAAAAACCAGATGAAAGAGTTTGCCTTGGGGATACAATCTAATTGCCATACCTTTTCCATATGATTTCAGTTGTTGATGAGTCAGGGGATAGCTTCTTGTATCCTTCTTTAATAGTGTAGTTTCCATTTTTGTCCTAACCAAGGACATCCTTTGAGGATTTACTGATCGAAGCATTTCCTGGCAGAGTGGTAGAGAGGAAATTCTTCACAGCCTCCAAATGCTCAGGTGGATGAATTATTCTCCATCCTTTCCAACTGGCATTCTAATTTCAAGAGGATAGGTCGAAGAGGGAAACAATACTGTTATCACGTGCCCATTCTGATAACTCTCCCAATTCAGGGAACCAGGATAGTAAAGGATTCCCCAAAATCCTATGTTCCCATATCTTAATATTTTTACCATTTCTTCGAATCCAATAGTAATTAGATTGAATCAGATTAAGAGAATTTTTACACAAAAGCCAAAAGGAGGTGCCCTTGACATCCCAAGAGCAGTTTAATATTTTGGATCTCGACCTCTTGATGTATTTTTTCCTTGTTACTTCTTTCCACCAGTCTTTTTTACCAGTAGCCAATCTCCAGACCAATTATGCACCAAGTTATTTATTCATTTTCTCTAGATCTCTAATGCCCAATCCTCCTTCGTGTTTTGGAGCTTTGACAGTGGTCCATTTTCCCAGATGAAACATTTTGTTCTGCACCTTTCCTCCCTGCCAAAGAAATTTTCTCATTTCCATCCAAATATTGTTTATCACGATCTTAGGGACCAGGATCATCGAGCTGGTGTAGATGGGATACGAAGAGAGGATAGATTGAATGGGGGTTAATTTTTCTGCCAAGTTTAACCACTTGGAACCCATCGAATGAATCATGTTTTTGATCTTTTGAATGACAAGAGCCCACATGGAAGAAGCAAAGGTAATTTTAGCTAGGGGGATTCCCAGGTAGATGAAATGAGTCCAATCATGGTTGACACGAATGTGGAGGATTTGGGATATGTCTCGAAGAGTAACCATATTTCTATTCCAACAATAGTGCAGAGATTTATCCAGGTTTGCAGCACTACTAGAGGAAAAAATAAATAATTCAAGGGGCCTAAGGAAGTTTCTAGAAATTTGAGGGAAGGCACTACCTAGGAGGATAGTATCATAAAAAAGAGAGCATGATTAACTGGTTGGACTCTAGTTTTAAAGGAGAGGCCTGGGAGGAGTCCTTCTTCTTGAAGTATATTAATCCTTCTACTTGGGGAGTCAATGATTGGAATGTAAAGAAAAGGAGAGAGGGGGCAGCCTTGTGTTGTAATCTCACAGATCACATAAGGTTACCAATAATACATACTAAAACATACATAAATAAAAACAGAGACAAGAGACAAGAACAGATAGGATGAAACAGATTATATTATTATAGTGAGTCCATAAAAAGCAGAGAACTGAACTAAGTTCTCGTTTGGCTCAACATCCTAATATATACAATTTACAAACAGTTACAAAATAACTACCTGTTGGTTCAGTGAACCGACAAAAATGTTAGTTAGCCGACCTAATCTTTGTAGTTAGTCGGCCGACCGACTTAGTCAGCTGATCGACTAAGTCCGCCCATCGACTTAGTCAACTGATCGACTAAGTCGGCCCATCGACTTAGTCGGCTGATCGACTAAGTCCGCCCATCGTCCTAGTCGGCTGATCGACTAAGTCCGCCTTCGTTTAAGTCGACTTTGTCGACTTGGTCCTTCTACATCTCCCCCACAAACAAAACATTTCTTCATCTCGAAGAAACAGGGAGGCAAAAAAATTGAAGTTTTGACAGACTCTTCAAAATTGTTATTGTTGTGGACTGTGTAGACAGATGGTTGGTCTCTTCTGGACGTAGATCTCGACAATGGCCGCAGCTGTGATGGCAAGGTAATGCTAAAAATTTGTCCAAATCTGTAAATCTTTTTGGATGTCTATTGTTAATGTAGTTAAGCTTGATAAGATTGACATCTTTTCGGAAATGGGGACTTCTGCGATTTTTTCCATGTTGGGGCCTAGGGACTGGTTTTTCTCTTCAGCTACGTCGATGAGTCGTTTCATCTAGGGACAGATGATGTCGAATTTTTCTAAATTTGGAAGAGCCTATTGCACCCACTGATGTGCTTCCCATTCTAGTTTCTGTAGTTTGTTGGTCTCGAGCACTATCTGTTCGTCGATTGTCTGCCTGAGTGCTACCTCTGTCGTCTTCCTGCCCTCCAAAGCTTGAATGCCTTGACAAGTCTGTCACATCTACTGATAGACCTACCCATAGTGAGTAGGCCAGTCTTGTAAGACTTCTTCTATGATGACGGATTCCTCCATGTGGTCCTGTAGCACTTTGTATGCCTCTGAGAAGGTAGCGTGTTGTGCTAGTAGCAGTCGGGCAGTTTCCTCCTTTTGTTCTTGCTTAGTCTCTTGAAGATGGGCCTTGATGGTCAATACCATGATTTTGAAAAGCTGATATGCTCATTCAAGCGGTCTATCTGTGTCGACTTCAATAGGGCCTGGTATCACAGACTGAGCTAGAGCCCTACATTTGCCGAGAAACTCGACCTGTTCTTCATTTTTGTCTGTGAGCTCTTTACCTTTTCGGACCGTCCTTGATTTTGCTTCTTTGGCCAGGGTTTTCAATAGTTGGCCAACCTCTATGTTGGTCAAAGAGCTTGCATCCCTTAAGCTAATCCATAGGCTAGAGTTTTTTGGATGATTCTCTTTCTTCTTCTTTTGTTTGTCTGTCTCCTTGGCCTGGGTACCTGCAATAGTTGAGAGGGGGGCCTGTGGGTTGCGAAATGGAAGTCGATGGTTTTTCTAATGGGGGAGGTGGTATGATTGCTTCTGGTTGTGAGGAGGTAGTTGGTTGTGATGGGTCTGGTTATGAATCAGTGGGGTGGCGGAGGTGGTGGGGATGATGGAGGTGGAGGTGATGGCATGGGGGAATGGTTGGGGGTAATGGGTTTGTCGAAAGTGGGTTGTAAACTTACGTCGGACAGTGGATCTATCTCCGACGAGTTGGTGGTGGGTAGGACGGCTGGGGGATCAACGTGTTCAATGGTAGACTGCACATGGCCGATTATGTCACATTCTTAATCGGATCGAGTGAAGGTCGACGTGAGGTGTGCAAAGATCCTGCTGCCTGTATAGAGAGGGGCCTGTGTATGAATTTTCTGAGCCGATTGAAACAGCTTGGGAAGCATTTCAAAGAAATTTTTGAGCTCAGTGTCTTTATCGAACTTCTCCTTCATCGACTCTGGTATCTTGCTTTTGTATAAATCAAGGGGGCTGACCTTATGTCTCGACTGCTGTGTCGGTTCTTGTTCTTCGACTACGGGTGTCAGTAATGGGGGTGGGGGGGGTCGACACCAGGTCGACGACGTCTTCAAGTGTCGCCGTTGTTTTGGCCTTCTTTGTTCGACCTTCCGGTGCTCCTGCTTCAAGATATCGTTGAAACTGAGTTTCAACCGGTACTTTGTTTGCAGCGGCATCCTCTACAATGTTGACGGTCGTAGTGAGTAGCTCCTCTTCATCATCAGATGACTCAGCAATGATAAGTTTGAATTTAACTTTGCCTTGTTGTACTTTTTGGGCTTTGATTTTCTTTATGGCGGCAGCTATCTCCTTGGCCAATTTCTTGATGATGTCTTTTGATAGAACATACTCAGGGTTGGCAGGCTCAACTTCACCCGACGGTACTGGTGTTGGGGTGACACTTGCTGGGACTGGGGGATTTGTTTGCTGCTGTGGTTGTGGTTCCGTCGGCTGGGGGTCGACTTGCTGTTCGGTCAGAGGATTGATGGTTATGCGTACCCAACCAGTGGGATCGACCGGAATTTCCTCCGACACAAATGTGCTTATGTAGAGGTTGAGCTCATAGTCTTCCTCTCTTTTTTGGTCGGTGAGTGGCTCTTGTATTGAAAATTCGACTTATTTGGCTGTTTCGGGCACTGGTATTTTTTTATATGCCTGTCGGGTCAACTCCCGGAATATCTGGTAAACGGACAGATAGTAGTTGAGAGCTTGGGCCTTGGGATCTTGACCCTGCATATACCAGACAGACGTATGGTCGATCTCCAGCTAGATGTGAGAGTTTGTAGGTAGGTTTTGTCAGATGTTTTGAGGCACCCTCCACCTATTCGTGCGAACCTTTTACTATTGGAACCAATTTTCTAGGAAAAATTTCCCTTGTGATAGCTCATGTGGAGTGCCTTTTTGGGAGAAGGGTTTAAACCTGTTCATGTCGAACTTTGTCAGTTCCTGGAAGATTGGACTTCCTTCAGGGCAGATATGATACATCACGATCCAAAGGATGAGGGAGGGAAATTTGATGATTCCTCCCGTCTCTTGGCATCGCTCACAGACGGTTTTGACCATGTCGGTGACATAGTCTCTCCATCTCTAGATGCGACCATCGGTGGAAATTGTGTCAACTGCCTCCAGCATCTCCAGCTTAAGGTCGCTACCTCGACCTGCTAATGTAGGTGTTATGGCGATGATTTTGGCCACTATCTGTGGCATACGAGTTGTGATTTTACCGATCATCAACCCTTTGGAGTTTTTCCCAAACGGTGAGCCAGTAAGTTCTTCGACCAATCCTTCCTTAATCCTGATTGGTACAGGGTTTCCCTGGTTAGATAGACCAGTAAGTTTGGAGATGTCATCCCCAGTAATGTCGATCGTCTCATCAAAGTAGAACCGACCATTGTGGTATCGACTGATAATGAATGTTACGGCCGCTTCTTTTGTTCCACCAAAGTTGGCCATCAGGGGTGCATTGGGATAGTTGAAAATGGTGCTCTTTCAGATTTTTTCAGCGGCTTGGGTCATTCACTTGTCGACAAAGGCCCATTCTTGGATCTCGATCCATAGTTTCTGCCATTGGCCCTCCTGTACTTTGGCGTTCTTGATGTTTTTCAGCCTACAGACCAAGGGTGTGTCCTCAGCCTACAGCTCGTTTGCCTTGGTCGTTGCTCGAGTGAGTTTGGGGGCCATTTTGTCGGATTGGTCGAAGTTTTTACAGGGTTCATGGGTTTTGGTCAACAGAGGGTGCGAATGCTCTATGTGTAAGTGGTGTGGTGAATTAATTTTCGACGGTCTATTATTTATAGGCAAGGGTGGGATTGTGTGGAGGAATGGATGTATTAATGGAGGACTTGACAATCCAGCTGCAATACTCGAGTGTGGCTTAACGGTGGATTTGTTTCGGCGCTCGAGGCCATCAATTCGTGATGGGATTATTGAGGTTGTCAGTCGGTGTCGGTGCAGAGATTGGTCAACCAGACTGGTCGATGGGGATGGTCGAAGATGATGATGTCGGTTGTTGGAGTAGTGAGTGGCTTTCATGTTTTCTTATGTCGAGGGTATTACTTTGTTTTTAGAATTTTTAGCTTTTTATGGGTTTTCGTCGTCGGTTAAGGTCGTTACATGGATTTTTTTTTCCAGTTTCTGTAACATTTAAGTCAGGCTCCATTAATGAGTTTCCGAAATACTAGGCCTTGTAACGTCTTTAGGTGGACTGAGCCATTGGAGTGTATTTCCTTGACAATGTAAGGTCCCATCCATTCTGTGTGTAGTTTCTTGGGTTTTCCTTTGACTCGACTATTATAAAGTAAGGCAAGGTCACCAACCAACAGGTTTTTGTTTTTGATGTTACAGTCGTGCCATGCTTTCTATTGTTGCTTCTGAACCTATTGGTGTTGTATAGCCATGAGTCTATGTTCTTCTAGCTTACTAAGTTGAAATAGTCGATCCTTTCTAGCATGTTCGACATCGACATGTAGTAGTTGGGATAAAATAGGTGTCTGTTGTCGAAAATGTAGGGGGACAATTACTTCTTGTCTGTAGACTAGTCGAAAGGGGGTTTGGTCGGTCGACTGTTTATAGGCTATCCTATATACCCATAAAACTGCAGGGATTTTCTCATCATATTCGTCCTTGTAGGTATTGCATATTTTGGTTAACCCTTTTGTTAATGTTTTATTGAAAGCTTCAATCGCACCGTTCAACTGTGGGTGATATATTGTACTACATCGGTGGTCGATGTGAAATTGGATGGTCAAGCTTTTGATAATTTTGTTGATAAAGTGTGTTCCCTGGTCACTAATCAATGTCAGTGGACATCCAAATCTAGTAATGATGTTTTCATAGAGAAACGCAGCGGCTACCTCACTCGAACATGTATCGACAGGTTCAGCTTCGGCCCATTTGGTAACATATTCTACTGTAGTGATAATTATTGTACAGGATAATGCACCTAATAACCATAGGTCTGGGGTTACCAACATACTCAATTACTTGCAGACAATTGACTTCTAAAGTGCAGAATAGGAAACGGGAAGTGAGAAGGACTTACTTGATTAAACGAAGGTCGATCCTTGTTTATCTTCTTCCTTTCTGCTCCACTTCTAAAGTCTTCAGGATTGTTCCTCTTTCACCTGTCAAGAAACATTCTTCTAGATACAAGATGATTCATATATGTATAAGCAGGTTAGATAAATCAAATATTATACTGAAGCATAAACATCTACCAAACCACAAGATATGAAACACATATGGAAGAAGTAATCTCTTTATTATCAATAATGGAAAGAGTTAAGGTTACAACCCAGTGTCTGAGACAAGGACTCCTCTGTCACCAAAGGATTCTGAGTTTCACTGCTCCAAAGATTTCTGTAGACAATCCACCAGCATAAATTTGCTCTCCAAGTGTAACTATCAACACCATCCCCAAGGCCTATATTTATATGGGTGAAATAAGGTAGTTCTCGAAGGTTAGGGAAGTTATAGCAGTTAAAGAAATTAAGTTAAATGGCTTAACTAATATCCCATTAGCGCATGATTTTATATTTTAATGTTGAGAGACACATTCGTGGGTCTGTATTAGAGCAACCCGATAATGATTCGTGACTATGCAAACGAGAAACCCGCGAATACAATCATTTGCAACTTGTTGTAAAGGAGACTTGCGAATACCTCGCGAGTTGTCAGTAAAGAGAGTCGCAAATACAACTCAACATAGGTAAAAAGGCAAAGTAACCAGCTGGGTATATAGGGAATGTACTTCATCATAAGCCAAGGTATAGTGAACATGGGCAAACCTCTATCCATAAGTGTCCTTTTGTGTTCCAACCTGAGGGGAGTCAACACTCGGACGGAGAGGTGCCATTCAGGTGTATAACAGATGCCCCCTAATGTGTGAGGTCAGAGGGGAACGATGGCCGAAATACATTATAATCTTTAACTCTGGAGAAACTCAGAAATCCAATGGAGCAGAGAGAGTACCTGAAACAAATACATAGTAATTTCATATACAAAGTTACATATGAGGATGCTATGTTCAATTTACTGGAACACTAGCTCCTTTACAATATTTGAGTACATCATATGATACGAGTAGAAACCACGTATTTACAAAGGTGGATCGAAGCCACAATACAATAATGATGAGTCTTCAAAGATCTGGAAGCTGAATATAGAAATGGAAAATAGTCTTGCGCAACTTAGTTCATGAGTGAGGAACTAAGGTCTTCATAAAGGATCCCAGAGAACCAGTACAATCCAAGCCATGTGAATAAGGGTAAGCTAAAGTCGAACATGGAAAGGATTCAACAGTTTGTCAACCAATAGATGATAATTGACAACTGAAGCAAAGGAGTTCACCAATGGTGAAAGTGAATCCAAAGGTACCATCGTCAAAACTCTAGGTCTTCATCATCAGGAAGTGCTGAAACGGAACCGGAATGTGATAGGGAAGGCAATAGATCCTCCAACGGATCACAAGAGTGACTAAGAAGTGGGAAAAAGAAGGTATACACAAGGAAAAGGATAACAGATATAACAATGATGGGATCAGGCTATAGATCAGATAGTGGGAAGAATCCTTGAACAGTGAGCACAACATAGAGATGACCCAAGGCATTGTATAACAGATAGATAGGACAACTAGACTTATCTGTCATGTAAGAGACATGATCAGATTCCCTAGGTATAAAGGACAAGAGGAGGAGCAGAAACTCAAAGTGATAGCTGAACACAGGTGTACACTGAAACATGGATATCGGAAAGCAAAGAGTGATATGTTCAAGGATGACATGCTTCCATTATTGAAAACAAGATAAAACTTCTTCCTCACCTTCCCTGTTAAGTTTTAACGAGTTCAGGAAAGTCAACTCGGTTCCCTCTTCATTTTTTAACAAGTTTGAAGAGATGGGAAAATAATGCTTGATAGTGTCACTGATTCGTGGATTTAATGAGCCCAAACTAGTACATGCTCATTCGGTGTTTTCATATTTAGAGAGTCTGAAAACTCCAAAGAAGACTCCAGGGGGGTCCTTTTCATCCAATTTAGTCTCCTGAGGCTGAAAAAGTATAAAACAAACCACAGAAGAACTCTCTTAACTTCTGAAGAAGAAAAGGTGAACCTTTTTCGTACTTAATCGAGAAGGTCCGAAAAAGGTTAAATTACCACCTACCCAATGCTCCCTCCAGAACAACATAAAATAGCTTGAGTTTTACGAGTGTGAAGGAAAGCAAGATCACTCGGAAAGATCCATTTGGTTATGATAAATGGGACTTACAACAATAAACTCGTTGCTTTGTTCTTGAGTGTTTAACAAGAATAACAAAGACACAAAGTACACTCGAAATCTTTTTCATGTTTGGGTCCAGAGCACAAAAAAGAGAAAACTAAGCTCAAACCGGGTGTTCCTTTTCCGTCCAATTTAGTCCCTCAGGTCCGAAAAAGTGATAAACCTATACCTGAGAATACTCTTCTCAATTCCGAAGAAAAGAGAGTGATCCTTTCTCGTATTATTCCGCATGGTCCAAGAAAGAGATAACCTACCACCAATGTGGATGCCCATTCACATATTCTTAATGAGCTTGAACGGACGAGATAACATGGCAGTCAAGTCTATTTTGAAGGAGTCAGACCTGGGCCTAAAGAAACTCCATAAGGTCAGGGAGTCCTATAAATGGATAGCTTGTAAAGATAGATTCATAGGAAGCTCTATTTGGCGTGAAAAATAGCTATGAGGAAACCCCTGGGCCTGAAGTAGTGATGGAATGAGTACCAAAGGATGGCAATGGCATATAAGAATGATACTAAAAAAAGGGACCCTATCCATGGAAGAACAATGGTAGAGACAAGGGACTAATGGCTTAGGATACCATAGTCCGTGGCAAAATGTTGCATACTAAGGTTAATGTGGAGTGATAAGATGCCAACAAGTGTTGGAAAGAGCAAAAACCACCCTATAGAAGCATCAACACTTTGTAAAAGTTGGTAAACCTGTTCCAAGGCACAAAAGGGGTGATATTAGTCAATTGACATTTCAAACTATAGAAAAAGACCCACTTTACGAAATATTATTTCTATAAATAGTTTGAAAATTAAAACATTTCTCACCATTTGCACTTTATGAACCAAAAAGGAAAGTTTATCCTCTATCTTTGATCAATCGCCGTTGACAATTGGACCAACGAAATTCGAATCCGTCAGCTTCAGGTAACTCTACACCCTAAGACCTTTAATTTGATCCAAACAAATTTTAAAATTAATGGTTAATTCAATATATTTCATCATCCTAAAATATGGAAAAATGTATTCGCGGGTTGCTAAGCATGAAATCCGCGAATACGTGTTTCATTCGCGAGTTTCCCAATAGGAGAGTCGTGAATGACTCGCGACTTGCCCCAATGGACAGTCGCGAATGCTGCGCAATAGGGAAAAGCTTTAAAAATAGGCTAAATTTTTAAATTTTTATGATGGAATACTGAATCACATTATGTTTATTTGTAGGGAAAATATGGTGCTGGAGTGGAGGGACAGGGAACATGAGACGATGGATCAATCGGCTCTCCAAAGCCCACCTACCATCCAAGCATTGCGGAATAGTGGGCTTCTCAAGTTCTTTTGCACATCGCCCATGTGGGCCAATATCCACATATTAGAGTTCTTGGTCAATTACTGGGACCATGACCTGGGGATGTTCAATATCCAAGGTGAGACTTTGGAGCTTACCGTACAAGATCTCTATTTCATAACCGGGTTGTCACAACGGGGAGCACCGGTGAACCTGGAGGGCATTGGCTGGGGTGGAGACCCCTTGAGTGTCCAGAACTATGTCAATGTATTTTGCAAGCTGGGTACTCAAAATAAGGGCATCAGCATTCTCATTGCAGATATACAGGATTTTACGATTGTGAGACTATCAAGGTTAACAGGGTTACACATGGCCACCAGAACTCAGATGAGAGTGGCGATTGATTGCTTTAGAGGTGCTCTTTATGACTGGTGTTCGGGAATTGCCCCCATTATGAAGAGGCAATTATCCGACTGTAGGAGGGGAAGACGCAAGAACTTCGGTTATGCGAGTATATTGGTAGCGTTCTTCTTTGAGAGAGTGCCAGCTATGAGCCCTGCTATACCATTGCAGGTCACACATCCACATCAGCCGAGGCTGAGCAGGTGGGGAGATATCTTCGTCCATCAAGGAGAAGGAGACATCGTACATAGCATGTATGATGATGATTTTTATACATGGTGGGAGTGGCAGGTGCTGACGTTGAAATAGTTTCCATACGCTGGGATGGATTTTCGAGGTGACCCCGACCTCGTCCTCCCTCCAAGAGGAGCATGGGGAGAGATGGGTAAGTAATTTTTTAATTTTTTATCATTATCAAATCTTTATGAATTTTCTAATGATAGGATATATACATATGCACAATTCTAATCCTACTCATGTGTCAAAATGCAGATATTGGACCAGTCCACCCTATAGGGAACCCACGTACCTTCGTACGTCCTATTGCAGGGGGAGACCCCAGATTGATCAGGTTACTCGAGATGAAGCTAGGTAGGCTGACCGAGTGAGTACCCACGATACGGATAGAGAATCTCCCTATAGCCATGCAGGAGTTCGTAGTTGGGGTTCCACCGGCCTGGCTATGCCTTTTCAGATGAGTAGCTAGGGCAATAGTGGTATACAGAGATGCAGTGGAGGATGTCGAAGCTGAGGAGGCTGAGGAAGCCAGGTTGCATAGAGATCATGGGGACCAAGGAGGTCCTAATGGCCATGGCGGGCAGTCATAGTTCTAGGGAATTTTGATGGATGATGATTCACATTTTTGTATATTTTGTATATGATGGGATCTATGGATTAGACTCAACCTATCCTATGTATAAACCGATATTTTCATATATATATATATATATGTGTGTGTTTGGTTGTCAGCTTATTTACGAGTGTTTCTTATGTATGTGCGGTATATTTTATGAAGTGTGTGTGAGATTCCAATCAAAAATGTAATTAGCATATGCATCAGACAATGAATTTTGGTTTCTTGGAATGTGATGAAAAGTAATAACTTCAAAATGTCTTTCCAATAAATGAATTTGCATTAATTGATGTAACAATGTAGGATTTCGTACCTGATAAGCTCGATTGAGCTGGGAAACAACCAACTGAGAATCCAAACAGACTTAAAGCTGGGTAATGCCATGTGATGAAGCATCCCATAGGAGCTCAATAACGACCCTATATTCAGCAACATTATTAGAGGCAGGACCTATGCAAGCGCCACCCACGGCAACAAGCTGTCCTGTGGGAGAATAGATAACCCATGCTGCCGAAGCTAGGTTACAAGTGTGGCGGCTGGCGCCATCAGCGAAACCTACATACATTTCAGAAGACATCTGGAACAACCAGCAGATAGTATCAAAAACAAAACTAACAACCTAATGTACATAAAAATACATACACTAATATACAAGAAAAAATGCTAAGCCTAA
This sequence comes from Pseudotsuga menziesii, assembly GCA_001517045.1. Lineage (NCBI taxonomy): Eukaryota > Viridiplantae > Streptophyta > Pinopsida > Pinales > Pinaceae > Pseudotsuga > Pseudotsuga menziesii. The sequence continues at coordinate 321,011 of LPNX010061205.1, forward strand.
GCATAGTACTTCTTCAAGTAGAGCCCATTTCTAGGCTTGGGCAGCTTATTCCCATCATAATCCACTAATTCATATGCGCCTTTACTCAATACTTTAGACATGACATAGGGTCCTAACCACATGGCCTTGAATTTTCCTGCCCCTAGAGGTTCTTTATCTTGATCCCAGAGCAAGACAAGTTCCCCTTCAGAGAAAACCCTATGTTTGACCGATTTATCATATTGAGCTTTAGCACTATTTTTATGAGCCTGGTTAGCAGTCAACGCATCTCTACGCTGTTCATCAAGGTGCTCTAAGTGTACCAAGAATTCTTCAAGCTCAATCGTGTCAGGTAACACATGAATAGCTATCTGCAAGGATGGGATTTCGCATTCAATCGGTGTAATAGCTTCCACCCCGTGAACGAGTTGGAACGGGGAAAAACCCGTAGCAGTCTTTACATTGGTTCGATAAGCCCAAAGAGCAGGGTATAACATGATGTGCCAATTTGAGCAGGTTGCATTAATAGTACGTTTAAGAATGTTTTTTAAAGTCTTGTTTACAGCCCCAACCTGAACATTTGCTTGCGGATAGTATGGAGAAGAATGTTCTTGTCGGAATCCGAGCATGGTGGTCAGTTCTGTCATCATGTTATTTTGGAAATGATTGCCATGGTCAGTGACAATCACTTTGGGAATACCGAACCTTGCAATAATCTGATTGAAATCGAAGAAAGATGTTGTTTCCCCGTCGGATTTAAAAGTAGGCATTGCCTCTGCCCATTTTGTAAAATAGTCCATAGCGACAATGATGTATTTATGCCCCCCAGCCGAAGCTGGGTTGCATGTCACGTAATCTATCCCCCACTTCATGAAGGGGCCTACCGAGACAACGGGAAACAAGGGAGCAGGATGTGACCGCATTTTTCTGGTGTAAAGCTGACATGGATGACAGCGCTTCACTTGCTTCCACACAATCTTTAAAGATCATGGGCCAGAAATAACCGGCACACAATATTTTCTGGGCCGTAGCTAACCCAGATAAATGAACCCCACATTCTCCACTGTGAGAATCATTTAGGACAATCTCCGCTTCCTCATGCGTAAGGCAGTGACACAAGACCGAATCTACCCCCCTTCGATATAAAGTATCTCCTATTATGAGGTAGTTTTTAGCATGAAGTCGTAACTTACGTCGGTCTTCCCTAGAGTAAGCGGCAGGATACTTCAAAGTCTAGAGATATATAAGAATATCTCTGTACCAAGGGTCATAGGTGGATATAAGGAAGATGTGGTCATCTGGGAATGAATCATCCTCAATCACTACATCTTCTTCTGTAGGAAACTCTGTTATAAGCTCAACAAACACTAAGGACTTCTTGGATTTAGCAGATTTAAAAACCAAGTCAAACTCTTGGAGAATGACTATCCACTTGTTGAATTTTCCCCCAACAATCCGTCGGGATAAAAAATATTGGAAAGGGTTTACATTCGCCACTACAGTAGTGGTCCTTAGTAAGATATAGTGCTGTAACCTCTGTACAGCATAAACAACTGCTAAGGCTAACTTCTCGACGTGGGAGTACTTGATCTTAGGCCCAACCAAAGCACAGCTAAGATAATAAATGACATGCTCAACGAGCTTATCGTCCTCCTGAACGAGCACCACCCCAATTGTCGACTCTGACGCGGCTAGATACAATATAAAATCCCTAGAATAATCTGGTGGGCACAATAAGGGAGCCGACAAAAAGGCTTTTTTCAATGCCTCAAACGCAAGTTGTGTGGTTTCATCCCATACAAATGGAATGTCCTGCTTGAGCAGGTGCATGAAACCTTTCGTGATCTTGGCATAATTAATGATAAAAAGTCGAAGGAAGTTAGACTTCCATTGTAGACTCTGAAGTTTCCTGAGAGAACGAGGAGGAGGCGGATTTACAATGGCCTCAACTTTTAGTGGATCCACCTGAATGCCTCTACTGGAAACAATGAATCCGAGTAGTCTCCCTGACTTGACGTAGAATACACACTTGTGGGGATTCAAGAGAATTATATAGTATCTGCATCTCTCAAAAATCAACCGTAAATGATCTGGATGTTGGATCCTCTTGCGAGAATGTGCGGGCAGATCATCAAGGTATGGCTCGACAATGGCTTTTATATCATGAAAAGCGAAGTTCATGGCTCGTTGAAAGGTTGCCCCCGCATTTTTCAATATGAAGGGAATTTTTCTATATGCGAATGTACCCCAAGGGCAAATAAAAACAGTTTTATGCTGGTCTTCCGGTTTGATTTGGATTTGATTGTAGCTGGAGAAACCATCCATAAACGAAAAGACCTCACTCCCCGCACAAGCATCTATGATTTGATCAATAAATGGTGTGGGGTAGTTTTCCTTCAGACAAGCTTTGTTAAGATCTTGAAATTTAGTACAAACGCGAATAGTCCCCTACTTTTTATCAACAGGAACTGGGTTGGACACCCACTCAGTCAAAGCAATGGGATATATGAAACCTGCTTTCAACAGCTTTTCAACCTCTGCCTTCACAACCGCCACTTTACGCGTGTTCACAGGGCATAATTTCTGCCGAACCGGCTTGGCATCAGGGTAGGTATGGATTTCGTGTTGGAAAATAGATGGATCTATGCCTGGCATCTCCTCATATGACCAGGCAAAGATATCACGGAATTCCTTGAAAAGGGCAGTATAAACAGCAATCTCCTCTGGAGAGCAGTTTGCTCCTATATAGATGTTTTCCACGACATCTGGTTTGATGGAAATATTGATAGGTATAGTAGTGAAAATGTTTGCCATATTCCCCTCGGCTAACACTCCTTCCATAGGTAAAGGGTTGACAGGTATATCAACATCTCTAGGTAGTCTCACATGAAACTCTTGGTTTTCTATATTGCTTAGCTCTGGAAGGAAATAAGATCGGTGATGAAGATCCTCACATATCTTCTCACGTCCAGACATAGCTTCCAGAATGGCTTCATTGGAAGGTAAAACAATATCTAAGAAATCTATGGAATGTAAAGAGTTTTTCGCCCATGCGGGCAAATAGACTTCTTCCAGATCATCCGAGACTGTTAGAGGATCTGGAATGGGATCAACAGTGGCTTGGGTAATAGCTTGATATGCCACTTCCACTGCCAATAAGGGCACTTCCGGTTCTTGGGGGGTTGGGAGAACCCAAGGATCAGTCCTATCCACCACCGAAGCGATGGAATTCCCCACACTAGTGGAACCGATATAGTTAACCAGGGCTGGAAGATCGAATGTGCCCATCAATGATGTGTACATTCCAGCCCCCAAGCTCTGAGCAGCAGGCTTGGTATGATCAACTAATGGTACATTGGATTCCTTAGACTCTAAACGGCCCTTTCGAGTAAAATCAAGTTGGTCAACAGTAACCAACTTTCCCTCATGTGGAAAAACCACAACATGAAGAACAACCGATGCAACAGCAGTCATTGCATAAGTCCAATTTCTACCGAGAAGCAAATTGTAGTCCAAAGGAGCATCAATCACTTCAACTTCAACAGACACTGCTTTTCTTGCCCTTAATCTCAAAAGTTGGCAAGATACCATGTGGACGGAAAGACCTTCCATCAAAAGCAGTAAGTAAAATGGTTGATGGGACCAGCTCTGGGGATCCAAGAGATTTCCAGCAGGCCAGGGACATAACACATGTAGAGGCTTCCTCATCAACAACAGCTCGTCCAATGGTCTTAACACCATGGACAACATAAATTTATAGGGCTACATGGTAAGGGAGGTGAATTTTGACATCAGACAAATGAAACTTCACTGTGAGACTCAAAGAGTCCATGCTACCTAAAGCTGCCAAGAGGGCATCCCGCTGAGCGGGACAACTCTATAGAACCTCCAAAGATGACATTGCACATGGGGTTTGAGCTAGGTCTTCAACCACTGAGTAGTTGGAAGCAGCCCTATTGGGATTATGAAAAGTCTTCTTAAAGACACCTTTGGGTATCTTTGGCATTATTTCCGCAGGTTTCTCTATAGTGAGCGGGTTGGAAGATTCACCTACAGCTTTACCCTTCTCAGGAGTCTCTTTCTCGTAGTTTTTGTTCCTAGTTTGCAACAAAGTTGAGGATCTTACCATGTTGATATAATTAGGGTCAGGAGCAGTTTGACTGCCCCCTGCTACAGTATAAGCTGACGCAGAATTCTGTCCCTGGGGAAAAGGATCCTTCAGGATAGCTGTTGGTTGGGTTTTTAACAGCTTCTGAGCTTGTTCCACGAGGGGACAAAGGTGATTCAAGTGGTCTCCTTGGCACAACTTACAAGGGAAATTGACTTTCTTCTTATCTTTTTTGCCCCCATCAGCATTGTTTGCGGGCTTAGGCTTGTTTTGGTTTTGGTTTCGCTCTCCCTTTCTACACTTCTTCTTCTTCCCGCCGGACTACTGATTTCCCTTTTGAGAAGTTTGAGCAAAACCATTTGCATTTTGGGGATAGGGGGAAGCCTTTGCTGCCTCCGTCATAGACTGTTTGACAGATAATTGGTGAAGTTGTTTTGTCAAAGACTCTATCGTGGGAGAGTCAACGGACCCAACCACACCATCGGCATGGGGTCTAGGATTGGGTTTCTCGGCCTCATGAGAAGGCCTATGTGCCTCAGGGATGATCTCATATAAGATCCCAGACTGTGAATAAATCAAGTCCAACTGCTGGGCCCTGAGTATGGCTTCTTCCTCACTAGTCACTCCTGATGTGGAAACATCCTTAGATATATAGGGCAATAATGATTTAAGGAACCATTCTAATAGAAACTCAGGAGGAATGGTGGCTTTGATAAGGCTCTTTCACCTCCTCCACTCTTGGATATGATCCGAGATGTGGGTTGCCTTGTTTTTTCTAAAGGTAGACAACAAGTCTGTTCCGAAATCATATCGAACGAGAAGCTGAAAGTGGATAAGGAAAGCACTAGCCAAGTCCCAGAAACTACTAAAAGCAACATAAGGCAGCTCAATGTACCATTTTGCCGCACTGCCCGTCAAGGTCCTCTGGAACAGCCTCAATCTCACTGAATCCTCATTCAGCGAATTGGAAGAACACCATAAATGGAAGGTGGTGGCATGTGCCCTAGGATCTTCACCAGCTTTACCTTCAAAATTAGGGATATCCGAGGGCAATTTGGTGGGAACAGGTGGCCACGAGGGGTCATTCCTCACCGGGTCATTCATCAATTTCGATAAGTCTGGCAAGTTCAAAGTTGCCAGAAAAGGAAGTTTAGGCCTAGCCGGTGTACTAGATGTGCCAGCTTGGGGATTCGAGGGTCCTATCCCCGAATGCCCATAGGTAAAAGTGGGGTTGCCCCCAGACACCGGTTGTCAAGTGGGAAGGTTGCTTTGGAATGGATTCCATCTGTAAGCCACAGGATTTTGGGTGGGAGGTGCAATGTAAGTGGTTCGGGGTGTCCCCATAGAAGTAGGGGTCTGAAAGACTAGAGCAGGTATCCCTCCACTCAACAAAGAGAAGGGAGAGCTTGTGTATGGGACCAAAATAGGGGTTTGGAAGCTTTGCCCATAAGATGTGTTGCTTCCAAACTGCACTCCTACATATGAAGGAGGTGGACCTACGTATGGACTAGATGGGGGGATGCGCCCCCCATTCCAAGGGAATCATTGGACAAAGGCTGAGGATCCTACCGGACCACTCTGGGCAGGGTAGCTGAGCCCGAAAATCTGTCTAGGACAGAATCCCCAGATGCACAAAAGTCCTGGGTTACGTTTTGACAAGGATTCAAAGGGCTATCTCCTCTGTCCAAGCCTCCACGTGGCTTAGTGCTTAACTCCCGTTTGAGAGGAGCTTTCCAGATACAGTGATAGAGTCAAGGATTTACCTAATGAAAGGTCCACTACGTCTGAGTTTATAACTTGTGGGAATTTTACACTCCCTAGCCCACAAGTCTAGCCTAAGCTAGTAGGTGAAAGGCCCCTAAAAATAAAAGCTTACTAATATATTTTAAATTATGTGTTTATTTTAGAAGGTTGTTTCTTACTCAAGAGGGAATGGAAGTGATGGACTGTATGGTGTTTTGACTCCGCAAGAAATAAATGAAAGTAAAGGTGCATTCAAAGCAAACTAGCACTATAAACTAAACTTCTTTTCATTTTTCAAATATGTATTGATGAAATGAAAGCACTAAGGAGAAACTAAGCCTATATTTTTGTACTTTTCTGAGATAATATTCTTTAAACTGAAATCAAACACTACTTATGCAAAAATTACAATGCAAAAGATTAACTATGATTTGTTTTTCACTTTAAAAAATGCTCAAAAATCTACTATGCATCTACAATGCACTATGCTTGAGTAAACTTGAAACTTGTAAACTGTATAAAAGCTACAAACTGAAGCAAACAGGAAGACAGGACCAAAAGATCAGCAAGAAAAGCAGGCTAGGAACCCTAGCTTGGGTGCAAACAATGACACAAAATCACTGCAAACTTAAAGAGGCAAGTGCAAACCAGCAACTGACAGAAAGCAGACTGGAAAAAAATAGAGCCCAAGACCCCGATCACTGATCTGGACTAAGACACTTAACCAACAACCCAAACAGGACAAAACACTTCAAGATGCAAACAATAGATAAAACAAGTAAAAATAACTCAAGGGATTTCAAAAATCACTAAGATGTGATCACCTGAGACATTCAAACAACTCTACAGCACCCTTAAAGAAAGTCTTCTCAGGAAATAGGAAATATAACAAGCAAAAGAACAAGCAAACTTCTACTCAAAAATCCCAGTTTCCAGAAGTATTCGCGACTGTCTATGAGGACAACGCGCAAATTATTCATGACTGTTCAGTGGAACAACCCGCGAATGCAACTTTAAATTCGCGACTGTTCAGTGGAACAACCTACGAATGGGTATAAAAACTTTCTCAAAAACAGAGAAAAAAACCTAAGACTTTCAAACGTTGAAGCAAGTAAGAAGCAGGATAAAAAATCACAAACAGACTATCAAGCAAACACTAGTCAGGAAGATAGAAATGACCTATAGCAGTCTAGGATTCCCCACCGAAGTCGCTAGTTCTGTTGTACAGGATAATGCACCTAATAACCATAGGTCTGGGGTTACCAACATACTCAATTACTTGCAGACAATTGACTTCTAAAGTGTAGAATAGGAAACAGGAAGTGAGAAGGACTTACTTCATTAAACGAAGGTCGATCCTTGTTTATCTTCTTCCTTTCTGCTCCACTTCTAAAGTCTTCAGGATTGCTCCTCCTTCACCTGTCAAGAAACATTCTTCCAGATACAAGATGATTCATATATGTATAAGCAGGTTAGATAAATCAAATATTATACTGAAGCATAAACATTTACCAAACCACAAGATATGAAACACATATGGAAGAAGTAATCTCTTTAATATCAATAATGGAAAGAGTTAAGGTTACAACCCAGCGTCTGAGACAAGGAGTCCTCTGTCACCAAAGGATTCTGAGTTTGTTTCCTCCAATTATTTCTGTAGACAATCCACCAGCATAACTTTGCTCTCCAACTGTAACTATCAACACCCTCCCCAAGGCCTGTATTTATATGGGTGAAATAAGGCAGTTCTCGAAGGTTAGGGAGGTTATAGCAGTTAAAGAAATTAAGTTAAATGGATTAACTAATCTCCCATTAGTGCGTGATTTTATATTTTAATGTTGAGAGACAAATTCGCGGGTCTGTAGTAGAGCAACCTGCGAATGATTCACGACTATGCATAAGAGCAACCCACGAATAGAAGGATTCACGACTTGCTATAAAGGAGACTCGTGAATGACTCGTGAGTTGTCGGTAAAGAGAGTCGCAAATACAACTCAACATAGGTAAAAGGGAAAAGTAATCAGCTGGGTATATAGGGAATGTAATTCATCATAAGCCAAGGTATAGTGAACATGGGCAAACCTCTATCCATAAGTGTCCTTTTGTGTGCCAACCTGAGGGAAGTCAGCACTCGGATGGAGAGGTGCCATTCAGGTGTATAACAATAATATATCTTGCACTTGATCTTTTGGCTGGGATAGGAAATGGTCCTATGAAGTCTATAGCCCAGATTTCAAATGTGAGACTAGGGTTTACAGATATCAAGGGCATTTCTGTGCTCGGCAACGGTCGACCAAGTCGTTGACATCTGTCACATCGACTAACAAAATCTTTGCAATCTCTGTGGAGTGTTGACCACCATAATCCTGACTGTTGGAGTTTCTTTGTAGTTGTGTCTGCTTGGAAATTTCCTCCTGTAGGTACATAGTGTGCTTCATGCATGATTTGGTCTCGCTCATGGTCGAGTACACACCTTCTGAGAGTGTCTTCTAACCCCATTTTGTATAAAAATCCATTAATGAGGCTGTAGGGTGCAACCTTCATAGCTAGGATTTGTTTTTTCTTGGTGTTCATTCCTTCTAGTGCCTGACCTGTCTCTAAGCACTAAGCTATATCTTCAAGTTCTTCTGGCACTCCTTCTATGAGAAATAAATGTGCATCTGGTAAGTTGCCATCGACCTTGGTCGGTTCTTCCCCTGTGTCTATACGTGATAGATGGTCGGGCCCGACATTTAACTTCCCTGGCCGGACAATGACTTCAAATTCAACTTCTTGAAAAAGAACTAACCATCGACAAATTCGCCCATGATGAAGTAGTTTATTGAGAAGGTATTTCAAGGCTTGATGGTCAGTATAAAATGTGAAGGGGTTGTCTAAAAGGTAATGTCGATACTATTCGAGGGCAAAGACCATACCTAGGGCTTCTCTTTCAGTGGTCGAATAGTTTCTTTCAGCCTCATTTAATTTTGGAATGTTGTATACTATAGGGTAATCCATCCCATCATCCCCTAGTTGAGTCAGGATTGCTATTCCTGAGGCATCGATATGCACATGGAATTTGGTCGACCAGTTTGGAAATTTTAGTATGGGGGCTTCGACCAGTTTTCTTTTTAGTTTGTCGAAGGATATTTGGCATTCCTCTGTCCACTGAAGCTCTTGGTCTTCCTTTAGTAGTTCTTCTATGTCACGTCCCCATGCCTCCGACCGGCGTAGAGGACGCGACTACACGCTTATTCAGGCCGGGCTAACTGCCCATGAACATGTACAGGCTTAATAATTGCATAAAACAGAATGATGAAAGAGAATTGGAACTCGAATATGCACCCAGGAATTTTTGTGATACATAGATGCATTTTAATCATCATACACAGTGGAAAATAACAGCATTCATACATGCATTCATTCACATGTTCATCATTTTAATTATCAGTAAATATAGAATTGCAGAGGTAAAATACACAAGATCACTTATCTTATGATGAACTCGATCTGCAACCAGCTACGTCGCTACAACGTTCCACCCAACCATAGGCCAGCATGCTCCTTAATCTCTCAGCAGCGTTGCCACCCCCGATCTGGGCATGATTCTCTAAGGAATAAGGGAACTAGCAGGCTTACACATAGCCAGGATACACAAAACACATAGCCAAGCCAACAAAATTGGGTTTATCAGGCCATTAAGGAGCTAATGAAGGAAATTTGCTAAGCTGGTGAGCCCATTACAGAGCCAATAACACCTACACCAGAACTAGCCTGACCTCTAAGACACCCATCCACACCCAACACAAGGAATCAGCCCCTTCTCTGCTACATAGTCCCTCAGGCCCTGCATTCCCTTCCAGTGCTATTCAGGGGTGATGGAGAAGAAGGCCAGCCCTCTAGCTCTATCTGTGTGGTTTCCAGCCACCAGGTTTATCAAGCAAATCTAAGCCAGAATCCTTACTCCTCACACAGTCCAAAGACCAACCATTGTACTTAGGCAACCAATTTAGCTATTACAGCTTAAACAGGGAAACAATTCCTGAGTCATTCTTGGCCCTATCATGGCCAAAATGACTCTCAAGTGAATTTACAACAATTCCCCAGCACAACAGCAACCACAATTCTAGCACAAGGAAATCAGCAGTCCGTCCAGGGAAAATAAGTAAGCAAGAAAGAAAAATTTACACAGGCTGCACCCAGTTCTTGAGTGTGAAATGCCTCCCTACAGGAAATCATGGGCAATAGACGCAAAACGAATCCCATCTTGCTGTGCGTGAGGAGGATAAGACAAAATCGTGAATGGAAAATGCACCAGCAGCTCCCAAATCGTGAGGAAAAACAACCCAATCCCCAGCACTACAAAAACGACCTCCCATCCCTGGGAAAAATGGAGCCAACAACCAAAATCGTGGAATGAAAGACACAGGAAAAACTCCAGCTGCTCCCAAAAACCCCAACGTGAAGCAGAATGGTGACAAAACTGGAAAAACGTGGATGCATGGCAGAATGGCATATGTTTTTGGGCATTTTCCTTGCCAAGGAAGTCAGAACACGTTTTTCAAAAAATGGTTCTCTGCCCAATTCGAATTTTTGCCCATACTCTTCCCATTCCATGCAATAACTAACTCAACCACATTCTGGCAGAAATAAATGATTGGGGAAGAAGACAAGAAAGGTAGTTGACAGTTTGATGGGTCCTCTCATAGACATTTGGCTTATCCCCATTGGCCCCATAGGTTAAGTATTTCTCCCCCCCTTATCCTTAGAAAATCATGCCCCAATCGATTTGGTTGCCGCGACCGTAGTTGGTTGTGTATATTTTTATTATAGATGCATATTTACATGATGCTGAAACTTAATATGTGCCGCATGCCCCGATATACCATCAGTGACAATTTAAATCCCAAAACATAGCATAACCGATCAATGGCGGGGCCTTGGCCTTTAGCTCCACACCATGATCATTACAATATATACATCATATACATCTAATGTAACGGGGTCAAAACCGGGGCATTACATTCTAAAGGGTAGGTCATGTCTGAATAATGTCTTATGAATTTCCTATAGTAACTTGTATGGCCAAGTAACACCCTAACTTGTTTGGGGTTTATTGGTGGGTTCAAGTCGAGGATAATCTAAATCTTGGGAAAGTCGACCTTGATGCCTTCTTTACAGACAATATGTCCTAAGAGTATGCCTATGGGAGTCATAAAGATACATTTCTTAATATTCAGGGAAAGTTGAATTTGTCAACATATTTCCAGCATAAGTCGAAGCCATGTGTAGTGATCTTTTAAGGTGGAGTAGATTTTCCAGTCGTCGAAATATACTGCCATGGTCTTGTATATGTATTCTTGAAAAGTCTTGACAATAATGTGGGAAAACACTGCAGGTGCATTCTTTATCCCAAAACCCATAACTCTGTAAGCAAAGGACCCAAATTCACACACAAATGTTGTCTTCTTCTGGTCTTCTTTGGCTATTGGTACTTGGTTATAGCCTAAGAATCCATCTATAAATGAATAGCATTCATGTACTGCCACTTCATTCAATATTTCATCAGCATAGGGGGTGGGGAATGGATCTGTGAGTGTGACTTTGTTGAGTTCCTGAAAGTCGACACAGATTCTTAACCTGGTTGGGTCATGTTTCTTAGGCTGAAAAACCATGGGACTTTCCCATTCTGATTGGTCAATAGGGTAAATGATCCCTACTGCTAACATGTTGTCAATTTCCTTTTTAACTATTTCCTTGTACTTGTGAGCTAGTTTATAAGGTCTTTTCTTCACAGGTTGGACATCAAGTTTAGTATCTATTTTCATTTCACCCATTTCTTATACTAGACCTTTTAGGTCTATATAGTCTCTGGAAAATACATCCTGGAATTATCTCAGTAAGTTCACTATTTCAGTGGTCTGTTGGTCGTTCCAGTAGTGACCAATTTTTGCTAATTTTGGTCGGTCGTCGTTGGAGATGTCGACCTCTTTAGTTTTCACCTTGGCATCTAGCCACTCTAGTGCTTTAGCTTCATTGATCGGTCGAATTCCTTCTGTGACCTGTGAGAATGTGGTAGGGAATTCGGCTGCAGTCATTCTGTCAAGATCTGGTTTGTCGGTGGTCTCGACTTTTAGGATTGAGTGGATAGGTTTTGTTGTTTTCGTATGGTTGGATTTCCATCTGAAGCTCTTGCCTTCTGTGTGTTCATTTTCCATTTGTAGACGGGTCGACTGGGGTGTCGACGTGGTTTGTATACTGTTACAGTCCTTGATTTGTTGATGGTCTTGGGAGGGTTGATTTTCGGTCGGTTGAACAAACTGTTTGATTTGATGTGCTGTCTCAACCAGTTTTTCATTTTGAGGTATGAAGTTGAAGGCTTTGAATAAAATTTTCCCTCAGTTCATGCCAGAAGAAGGTTTCTCCTCTAGCTTCCTCCATCTTATACCATTTACTGGGTAAGTCAGCTAGGGTTGAAGCACTACAACAAAAACTGGATTTAGCGTCGAATTTAGCGCCGGATTTTAGTGTAATTTTTTCATAATTGTGGTGAACAATCTGGCGCTAAACCAGGTGCTATTGTACATTTTCGTAAAACGTCGTCTATTGCATCTTTTTTTTCATCCTTTTTAACATCCATTTTTGTGTCCATTTTTGCACCCAATTTTTTGCATCTAATGTTACGCCTTTATTTGCGCCCAATTTTTCAACTTCTATTACATCTTTTTTCGCGTCCTTTGTTACATCCTTGTTTGCACCCAGTTTCACGCTCATTTTTGCATCCAATGTTGCGCCTTATTTTTCTCCTAGTTTTCCATCGAGTCTTGCACCCAATTTTGCACCATGTTTTACATAAAATTATGTGTCCAATTCTGCATCTAGGTTTGCATCCAATTTTAGGCCCAATATTGCGTCTAGTTTTGCATCAAAATTTACTTATAATGTTGCATCCCCATTTGCATCTAATTTTGTATCTTGTTTTACGTCTTTTTTTGTATCCATGTTTGTGCCAAATGTTTCATCTCATTTTACGTCATATTTTGCATCTAGGTTTGCAGCTAGTGTTGCATCCCGATTGATGTCTTTTTTTGCATCTATGTTTGAGCCCAATCTTGCACCCAGTGTTGCGCCTAGTGTTGTGCCTAGTTTTGCGCCCATGTTTGTATCTAATATTGCATCTAGTTGTGTGTCCAATGTTGCATCCCATCTTGCATTCAATATTATGTCTAGTTTTACATCCAATGTTTTGTCCCGTCTTGCATCTAAAATTGTGTCTCGTTTTAAGTTTTTGTTTGCGCCAAATGTTGCTTCCAGTGTTGCACCTAGTGTTATGCCTAGTTTTATGTCCATCGATACACCATATTTTGTGATCAATTTAATGTCCAATTTTACATCTAGTTAGGAATCCACTTTTTCATCTATTGTTGCATCTAGTTTTGGACCTATTATTACATCTAGTTTTGAGTCATTAATTGTGTCTAGTGTTGAGTCTCTTTTTGCATCCAATTTTGTGTTTAGTGTGACATCCATTTTTGTGTCCACATTTGAGTATGACATAAGGTCATATTTTGTGTCCAGTTTTGTGTTTGGTGTGACGTCCACTTTTACATCATGTTTTACATTTAGTATTGCATCTAATATTGCATCCATCTTGCACTACTACATTTTTTACCTTTATAAATACATTACAATATCATTAGGGCATGGAGGAATCAAACCACCAATCTCCTGCTTGTAAAGCAGGTGCTCTTCCATTGAGCTAGCACCCTCTAAGAATCAGGAAGAGGAGCAATATTAACACATAGATTTCATCATTTGCAATTCTAATAAAAGACAATAAGATCCAAATACAAACATGCATAAAATCCAATTTGTTTTTCCAAACACACTAATAAGCAAAAAAATCTACCATGCTTAGGCAACAAAATATCCTAAACAATTACGCAATCTTATTGCCATGCAACCATTCAATATCCCCCTACACCCATTTCACGGAAGGTCACCCTTTAAGAGGATAAAATGCTTTAGTTCACTAGTTTTCAAAAAGTGTTGCAACTCATTGGATATGCAATCATATTCCTCATACAAAAAAAAATGAACACATCACTACTACATTTCGACCAAAAATTCGACGGTCGTATTGTCGGATTTTTGACACTTCCCTGTCGCATGTACGACATTATGAATTTTTTTAAGCGTCGGTGGATTTTCGTCGGTTATCCGACATCTTTCCAATCCGTCGGTAAAGCGACAGCTCAACTTACCGTCGGTTAAATGTAAATTGTCGGTTATCCGACATCTAATTCATACTAAACTTTAAACATTATGGAAAAAAATCACCTACATGCCATCGCTTAAGCGACGGCTATCCGACGGATTTAAAAAAAAATCACCTACAGGCTGTCGCTTAAGAGACGGATATCCAACGGATTTTAAAAAAAATCACCAACAGGCCGTCGCTTAAGTGACGGCTATCCGACGGATTTTAAAAAAAATCACCAATAGGCCATCGCTTAAGCGACTGCCATCCGACAGATTTAAAAAAAAAATCACCGACAGGCCGTCTCTTAAGCGACGGCTATCCGACGGATTTTTTTTTTAAAATCACCATTACGATGTCTGGATTTGAATTGAACACAGTTATCTGCAAATATGCAATCATAGACAAATTAGCCAATAGCTCTTAACCATAATCTGCTCATATTCCTACTTTTACAAAAACTTTCATTAATCCTGTAGTAACATTAAAGGAATTCCCCTTCAATGGATAGTTTTAATATGGAAAAAAAATTAAATTATAAAAAATAACAATTACAAAATTTATACAATCACTCAAGTAAGAAATCTAAACTATTAACTAGAACTCTAATCTATTTCAACAAACTCATATTTATTAATTTGAACTGTTGACTATTTCAATAAACTCTTAATTATTCAATGAGACTGTTTTAATATGGAAAAAAAATTAAACTATAAAAAATAACATTAACAATATTTATAGAAGGTTTGAAGTAAGACATCATAATAAATACAAGAAATTTTATATTTCACATCTTATAAATTATATACTTGAAAACAATATAGATAATTTAAGGTTTATTTTTAACTTTGCAGAAAAAATAAAGATTTTTAACTAAGTAAAACAAAATAATGAAAATTTCACAACGCTAAATAAAAATATGAAAAATAAACAAAGTTGAAATAAATATTAAAATTAATTTACTGAATTAAGAAATATAATTAAATTAGATTTATAATTATTTAAAAACTTATATAAAAATTAAAAACCCAAAAACCTTTACTATTAAATATCGATAAATAAAATAGATTTACTTGGTCTAAAAGAGAGAAAACGAACTCGATTAAAACAAATTCTACAAGCTTGGAAAATCTCCAGAATCACTTTTATTTTACTACAGGATGATTTTACTACGGGATGAAAATCTCCGGAATCACTTTTATAGAAGGATCGCTAGATTTATAGGAGAAGTCAAAAACATGAGGCCGTGGGTTCAAACCTCGAGAACGAGTTAGACACTGAACTGTGCAAAAAATCAGTAGAGTGATGATTGCACCAACTAAATTGATCAAGTCTGAGCAACTAAAATTTCGTCGTCAGGAGCATGGCAATTTTCACTGTTGAAATTGACAATCTAGACGATCTGGGTAGTTCCAGAATCAATTTCTTATTATCTAAATTGCCAGAAAACTTGGGTACAGTGACCGTATAGGGATTGAGACAGCCAATTTTTAAAACATCCTACTTAGGTAAGTCTTACTTGTATATATATTAGATTTCTTTATAAATTATGAACCATATATAGATTTTTTAGATTTTTTTTTATAAAGTATGAATCATAAATCATAATTATAGATTGAATGACATTAATGAATATTCACAAAGTTTAAAATATAAAATTTTAAATTTGATAAATTATAGATTTAATAGATATCAATTTGATAAATCATAGATTTAATACATAAAATTTGATAAATCATTGGAATAGGAAGCTATAAGAAACAAACAGTCAAAGTTAGACTTGAAGGTATACTTGAAATCTTGTTTTAAATACTTATTTGTAATGTTGTTACAGGCAATAAAAATTGCAAATTGCTAAATATATTACAGGGTTGATGTGAGTGCCTCAGTATTAAACATGTATATTTTAGATGTGTATATTTGGTAGTCAAATTATGTTTCATATGTACTCAACACAAAGCCATAAACACATTCATTGTAAATCAACACAAAATCAATATTACATTTTCCCCAACAAATTACATTTACTGAGTTAATAGTTCGCAGAATACCCTAACATAGATACAGCTTGCCTACATAGCTTATTACTACTGAAATTACATATGACCCATGCCATCAAACTAAGGAAAATGAATCCAGCAGAAGCATAATGGTTGAAACCGGTAGACTCAAAAGAGGTAATGGATTTCATGGCTCGCTTTTCTGAAAGCTCTGGTTCCGGAAGTCAATGGGAAAAGTGGAAAAAGGGTGGCCACAGCGAAAGTCATTATGTCAAACGTGGAGATGATATGAATAACATGACTTAGAGAGATTCAAAATTAGAAAGTATCTCTAATTCTAGGGATGGTAAACTCGCCTCTCAAACTTACAAGAATGGAACAAGCTAGATGTATTTTTACTTTGTTAGTTTTGTTAATGCACTGTCAAACTATTTTAATTATGTTTGTTTTCTACAGACTGTATAGCATCTCAGGTGCGTAAGAAACAATAGCTAGTCTTCACAAATATCCATATAATACAAATATCCATAAGTGTTAACAAAACCAAAAACAAAACCCACCATACCTGTAGTTAACATTGATTTCAAAGCTCTTGAATCCTATCGAATGCTTGGATTTCATCAAGCTTTTCCAAAGGCGGTTTGCATCCGAACATAACATATTTGGGGATAGATAACTTGAAAGTCTTCTCATTCTCCATGCAACCTTCATCCTCAAGATTAGAGTCACTGTCAGATGGCTGAAGATGATCCCTCTCATTTGAAAGAGGCAAGAATGGATCAACGCCGCTATCCCGCCTCAATGATGTAGTGCTGGAAGAAACATATTTTCGAGGCTTCAAGCAGAGGCAGCTTATCCCTCTTACCCCTCCTGCTCCACAATCACAAAAGAAACGGCTTAAATGAGAGTAAACTCTGTGACCCCTCTGGCACACCCTGACACAAATAGAACAACACCCTTTAGAAACAGTCAGATCGCAAGTGTAGCAGAAGTACCAATGTTGTTCCATAAAGTTGCTTCCACTAGTGATGAATGTACAAACTTTTGATGCAAGTGACCGTTCACTGTTACTCTCATCATCATCTTCTTTATCCATACTAGCCAGTTCTCCATCAGATGTGCCATCATCCTCATCATCATCTGCTGATGTGGCATCACACTCAATCGCACTAGAATGGACTCCCTGATTGACTGGATTAACCAAAGCCTCCAAGTTCTTTCTAGGAACACTAGGCTTCAACTTACAGCTAGCAGAATCATTGTTAGAACTAGTGTTTGACCAAGGCTTCTCTGTAAATTTTTCAGAAACATGCCTATTAGCACCATACGAACCCAGTGCAGAAACCAGAAAACCCAAGACAAACTTCAAACCCTCTAGATGGGTTTCATGATCAGACAACTTGACCACCATATCAATTGCCCTCTTGATAATAGGCTTTATTGTGGACTCACCATTTGCCAACTGAACTACAAAATTGAAGTATGCTTTCGCAGTAGGAACATCAAATGACAGGAATGCCTTCTCTAGACCCACAAGCAATGCATCAAGAATGTGATCACAAAGTTCTCTTGGTTTTGAATCAGATGAAGGTGACACCAGAGCATTGATGAAAGCAATAGATGAATCTATTACTGAATTAGAGACTCCTGTTGGAAAATTACCTACAGCTGATTGAGCAGTATATCCTAGCAACATTTTTTCCAGCCATGAAGCCAAAGAAGATGAATCCATCAATAAGAAATTTTATTGCAAGGTGTGTTTCAAGTTAATATAACTCGGATCACCTGTTAAAAGATTAACAAACAGCTGTAGCGCCTTCGTATTCACTGACCCATCCTTCAATACACAAAAAACTAACTGCTCACAAAGTGTGAGTAATGAACTATCTTTAGATGTCTGCTCTATCCAAAATGTGTCCTCTCTTGAAACTGGGATCTTTCTCAGAGACACTTTCCACAGACCTGCCTGGAGCAATGATAAAATTAAAGACAACCATGCACTATGCCTTAAGAATAACCAACCCCTTTCCTTCACACTATGCTCTTTGTATAATGTTTGAAGTTGAGAGAGTATATCTAGAATTATATTTGCCAGCTGTGATAGCTCCCATGTATGGCCAAAATGAACATTATGGCGCAGAATTCTGCTAAAACTTATGAAGTATTCAATTTCAAGCAACTTGTCTCTGCC
>LPNX010061205.1:345020-407084 GCA_001517045.1 Pseudotsuga menziesii
TACAAGGGTTGAAGTGACAAAGAATCAGAGAGGAGTGACCTATTTTCCGTTGTGATAGTTAATTAATTGATCAAAACATGACCATAATTAGGGCCGATGTGACCGTTGAATTTAATAATTATTTATATAAAAAAATTGCATGTTATTTGGATTTAAAATTTTAGTTGTTACATAAACCCTCCAAGCATTGCACAACCCACTTTCGTTACCAAAATAATTCCTTGAGAATTGACATCAATCAAACCAAGAGCCTTTTTGTCCTTGCACATAGTGCAAACATCCCAAGAAACCAAAGGCAAGTCTTTCCCATTTCCATACTTTTCCCACAAATATGCCCTCAACAGCTAATCAAGTTGTGAAAATTGAGTCTTGTTGGGTTACAAAGAAGAAACATAATATGCATGGAAGGCTTGAAGGATGCATCTAACCACCATAAACTTCCCTACAAAGGGGAGGTCCTTATAATGCCAAATACATAGCTTGTTTGCAGTCTTTGAAGGCATCAACCCCACATAGCAATCAACAAGACCAACCCCAAAAGGGATGCCCAAATATTTGACTGTAAGTCCTGGATGAACATGGGACCAAGTTGCGGAGATCCAGTAAGGAGGGGAATGGAGTCGAAGAATCTAGTAGTCAGTTTTATGAGCACCCCTCTATAAATGGTAATATGGGCTCTATAAAGGACAAAGCATAATTACGTAAATATAGTAATACGGGTTCTAGAAAGGACAAACAAAGGGAATGGGCACCAAGACATCGTCAAGGTCAAGAATTCTGATAGGAGACCACCGCACATGTGTAAAAATACACTTGACCATGGCCCTTGAAGTAGCACCAAAGTATCCAAGAAAGAAAGAGTTGTGCTAAAGAATTTTAACACAATCAGTGAGAGAGTTCAGACCTGTGTTACTTGGGAGCAGAAGCGGAAGTGAGAAGCGGAAGTGGGAGTGGGAGCAGGAGCAAAAAGCAAATTTTCCAAAAGCTTCTGGTTTGGAAGCGTTTCATAAGCGCCTTTTTAGATAAAATATATCTTTTTAATATATTTTGATGCATATATGTTAGCAAATGCATGTAGAATGTTGAATTAGTTATGGAAAGCATAAAAACATGAAATAAACCATAATACCATATAACATCAATCATCTAATAGTGAATTTGTCAACCATAGGTCCAGTATCCATGATTCCATAACATCAAATTTTTCAATATATAACATTTTGTCAATCACTAGTACATCTATTTATATGAGTGTGTGTAGGAAATGAACCTAAGCGTCGGATATGCGACGACGCTTTCCATAGGCGTCGTCGCTTAAGCGACGCTTACTAACGTGTCGTCGCTTAACCGACGGTTATGAGAATAGTCGTCGCTTAACCAACGCTTGTGGCCACATTTACAAAAAAAAATGTATCCTTGTGATTTTTGGTAAGTTTAAAAAGAGAAATCCACGCGCCGTCGGATTTTGGATCGAAATGTAGTAGTGCATCTTGTTTAACCAGGGCCAACATGTACAAAGTTCTTAATGGGAAAATGGCTCATTAATTTGTGTTAATCTCTATATGAAGATTATTATATAAGAACAAAAATTGGAGTTGGATGTGGTGCCTCTATGTTAATTGTTTGAGTATTATGGTAAAAGTCTTTGTAGTATAAGCAAGGAGCCTCTTATGGACTCTCTTGCAACATTTGTGTTGCACCAAGTACTTGCATCACTCTAAAAAAAGTTCAAGGCATAGCATTCACTATGATGTACAAGAATGCATGAGCAATGCCATAATTAGCCTCTCATAGCCCATCCTCACCCACAAATGTCAAAATGACAAGTTCTTTCCTTGCTCTCTCGAAGAATGAGAAGCTGCTCAAGAACAATGGATGGAAATCATTTTCATGAATGCTAAGCTAGCTAATATCATCTCTATACCCAATAGAAATGGAACAATAGAATGTTGTTTGGCCTTGTGCTCCCCTCGAGCTGCTACCCATGTGAGGCATTGCATGGAGTCTAAGCGACATTATCAGTGACTGAATTACTTGCTTGTTGTTTCTTTCTCTCTATTTGGCTTGAGAGATGGAATTCCTAAATTCAATGGAGTGGTCATAGAGGATGCATATTATAATCTATTGCTCGAGCCAAGTCCGTACAAGGCCATCAAGCAGGGTGACCAGGTAGCTGATCCGAGTGTCGCCGACCTTTAAATTCTTGTTATGTGTTGAGAGAGGCATCAAAGACAAAGCCTGTGCCAGGTGACCGATGGTACAGGGTAGAGTGCCTTCCAAGATGGATCCACTAATACATTTGGTCAAATTTTTCCACGAAATATTTCCACGTTTTGAACATGCGTGGATTAATACTTCATTTTTTTTATAATGGCGGAAAAATCATGGCAATATTGACGTTTTTAATTTTAGAGGAACTTTTGTCTCTATATCAACGATATATGGCTATCTTTGCACACTCGCCAAACCAATGCTAGATTTCAATGCGTGAGTCAACTCATGCATTTTCGACACATTTGTTGTAGTTGCAACAAGGTTCTTGGTGATTGATTGAGCACAAATTGAGCCCATATTTCTTTATCAACCATATCCAAAACTAGAGAGATCAGTCATACTCTGCTTCTTCAATGGGTGACTCAACCAGAAAAAGAAGATCAGCCAACCTTTAGAGGACAATATGGAACCTGTGGGAAACGAAATGCCTTTGCTTTCCCTTGAAGAAGATGTTGTTTTCACAACTTTGGTTGGAATGCATGGAAATGAAAATCCAGATCAATGGGAGGAATTTGTGAACAATGATATGGACCATTCACCAACGAGTGATGAAGACTAATTCATGCCAAATATTCTTTTGATGGTAGATTTGTTTTTTCTTTATTTGATAAAATGGTACATTTCAAAGAACAATCTACCTTGTGGGAGGATTCCTTCAAAGCTAGCAATGAATTGTGCAGAACTAAGGATGTCCAAATTCTTGATTTGGTACATCGTGTTACAGGTTTAGAGAAAAGAATTGTGAAAACTGAAAAAATAATTGGCCAGAAGGATCAACTTATTAAGGATCAATGTTCTAAATTTACTGTAGTTCTAGTAGAATCGATTTCTGACCTTGACAGACTAAAAGACATGTATTAGGCTCAAAAGAAAAAAAATGAGGAAACTATAGGGAGACTTGAAAATGAGCTGAAAAACAGGCCTGAAGTTTTGAACATGCCACCATTGAAGACTGTATTTGGTAAGGAAGTAGAACTTCAACAAGAATTAAAGTAGAAAGAAACATTTATTGCAAGTTTGAAGGTTGAGTTTCAAAGGGCATTGAGAGAGATGATCATTAAACAACAAAATGAGACTGCAGAATATGAAGCAAGATTGGAAAAATTGAATAAAACTATTAAAAACAAAAATGAGTTGCTATAAAAAAAAGAGAATTAAAATGATTTGAGCAACTCTCGAGGCTAAAAGTGCTGGAAGAGGAAAAAAATAAACAGTCAAGGGTAAACAAGTCCGCACACCAGAAGAATCAACAGTCAAGGGTAAACAGGTCTGCACACCAAAAAAATCAACAGTCAAGGGTAAGTATTATATTTACATTTATTACAAGTATAGTATGGACGGACTATGAATGTATGGATTTTAACATAATTCCCTAAAATGAAGCATGTTTTGATGGGAGAAAGAAAATTGGAACAATTTCAATATTATGTTTCCGTTGTGGTTTGAATTTTGTACTTTGGTGGGGTGTTTTAGAATAATCCCACTTGTTATGCATGCTTTAAATGGTAAACATATCCCATATGCTTTAAATGATGGTGATGATGAACTAGATGACAATGATAGTGATGATGTTTTTAATGAAGACAATGATGGAAATGATGATGATGTTGATTATCATCATCTTTGTCATTGTCATCATGATTATCACAATAGTCATCATCACCAGCATAATCATCATCCATGTCATCAGCATCACCATTTTCTTTAACATCATCATGGTTATTGACATTTTCATCATTTATTCATCATTACCTTTGGCATAAGAAATAGCGTCTACCCAAAATATGTGATTAGTGGAAAAGGGTCATGGAGGACACACATGATTTATGCATGACAAATAACAACTTATTTTTTAAGATGATCAACATCATCATTCTGATTGTACTCATCATAATTGTCATCATCACCATCATCACCATTCATTTCATTGCCATCATAATCATCGGCAATGTCGTCATTGTCATTATCCTCATCATCATCATCATCATCATCATCATCATAATCGTCATCATCATTATCATTGTCATCGTTCTCCTCATTATCAACAACATTATCATCATCATCATAACCATCCTCAATATCATAATCATTATCCTCATTTTCATCTTCAACATTTAGGTGTAAAACTGGATGCAAAAGTGGATAAAAACATGGATGCAAAAAATGATGCAAACATGGATGCAACAAAAGTAGGCGCAAAAGTGGGCACATAATGGGGTGCACCAAAAATGGATGCAAAAGGTGATGCAAAAGTGGATGCAAAAAATGATGCAATCATGGAAGCAAAACATGATGAAAAAAGTGGCGCAAAAGTGGATACAACCATTGATGTAAAATTGGATACAAAATTGGATGCGAAAGTGGATGCAACAAAAGTAGATGCAAAACTAGATGCAAAAGTAGTCGTAACACCCAACGCAAAACCCGATGCAAAAGTGGATGCAAAAATGGATGGAAAAATGGATGCAATAACTGATGTAAAATTGGATGCAAAAAAAGATGCAAACGTGGATGCAAAAGTTGAAGCAAAAGTGGGTGTAAAAGTAAGCACAAAAATGGGTGGGAATTGGGACGCGAAAAAAGTGGATGCAAACGTGGATGCAATAGTAGATGCAAAAAAAGATGTAAACATAGATGAAAAATGGGATGCAAAAAGGGATGAAAACGTGGGTGCAAAAGTGGATGAAAAAATGGATGCAAAAGTGGATACAAAAATAGCTGAAACAAAATGAGATGCAAAAATAGACTCAAAATAGGATGTAAACTTTGATGCAAAACTTGGCGCACGAAGGGATGCAAAAAAAGAAGCAGAAGTGGATGTAAAAAAGGATGCAAAAGTGGATGAAAACAAGGGTGTAAAAGTTGAGGCAAACATGGGCGTTAAAGGGGGTGCAACAAGATTAGATGTACAAACTAGGTGCAAAATTAGGTGCAAAACTAGGCTCAAAACCTGTCGCAAAACCTGATGCAAAACTTGGCGCATAACTAGGTGCAAAACCCGGTGCAAATTACGCCACAATTTACGCCAGATTTAGAAAAAGGATGCAAAAAACGCCTAAAATAGCACCAACGCGTGAAATTGCACCATTTTGTCCAAAAAATGAAGAAAAATACACTGAAAGATGGTCTAGATGCAAAAAAGGATGCAAAAAGAGATGCTAAATCCAGTTTTTGTTGTAGTGAAGGGAACAAATGTGGCCAGGCTCTTTCATCCTTATGTCCAAGTCGTCTCCACTCCTTTTCACAAGTTTTGATATGTTCTTCTGGGTTTTGACCTTGGGTAAAGATAGGGATTTGGGCTTGTTGGGTTAGCTTCTTGCCACCAAACCGCTTGACAAAGTAAGTCGAAGTATTTTTCCAAGTCTGTAGTTTTGTCTGATGGGTATCCCACCATCTAGCTGCTTGACCTTTGAACGTTTCAACTAAGCTTTGAATTTGACCATGTTCTCCAATATTTTTAGAGACTTGTTCGATGTGGAAGACTGGGGATTCCCTTTCCTTATACCTGGGTAATTGTGTAGCATTTAAGTTGGTTGGTTGTAATGTAGGGTGTCCCCTGACTTTCTTTTCAAATATTTTAGGGATAATAGATACTATGAAGCACTGTTGGGTGGTTTTTTTGTGTACTTGTTGTATATTCCAGCACCCTCTTGCTTGTGTTTCATAATTTTCTATCTCCCAGTCATACAATTGAGCATCTGAGTGTTAGGATTATTAATCCTCCCTTGTCCAAATTTGGTCATACGTCTAAATCGGGAGTCATGTCTAAATCGGGAGTCCATCCAGTCTATTTATAGTCATTAGCACCATTGGGTAAACCTGACCTAATTGGGGCACATGTTTTAGTTACCAAAGTGTGGGGAACACTAATTGAGTCTCACTGCAACTTATTGAACTTCATTGCATAACTTTAGGAGTCTCCTAGATCAATCCCTACAGTTTAGGAAGCAACTAGGAGTGCCGAAACCAACCAAGGTCAGTTCACTTCAGTTAATGACTAGTCATGCCAAGTTAGGAGTCAGTTACATTCAGTTCTAGCCCTCTACATTTATTTAGCGCTAGGTTTAATTGATTGCACACATGTGGGGCACTTTTCTCACCTACCACAGTCAGTTAACCATTAGTCAACACTAAATGTAACACTTGGTTGTGTTTTAAAGCTCCTATGAACTCCGGTTATGATTTAGACAAGGACAGTTAACTACTGGGTCCTTCGATAGTGATTTAGACAAAGTCTTCGCTACCTACAGTCAAGTAGAGTCTAATCAATTCAAAATTCCTCATGTGGATTCAAATTTCTTGTGGTTATTAAAGCCGTTTTACATTATTGTAATTATCGTCTGAATTACTTTTTTTATTAATGAAAGCATTCACAGCTGCAAGTCTTTTGCACTGTTTCATTCTTCAATTGCTGAGTAAATTGTGAGATCTTATTTGTGAGTTGTGTATTTGTCTACAGATATATATGATCAAATTTACATGGTATCAGAGCCTTGGTGTACAAGACTCCTCTCCTCCTCAGATCTCCAACCGGATCATTTTGTTTGTTTGATTGTGTTACAGGTTATCAGGTTTTCTTACAGCGTTCACTACAAGAAGCCTCTACTTCTCATTGCATTCGCTACAACAACTCAGTTCTTCCTATTACTTTGAAATGGCTCATCAAATAGAGCCTCTCACTCCCTTCAACTATCGCCAGTGGAAGGAAGACATGAAAGTATTGCTCCACATCAAGCATCTCTTCAGACTCATAGAAGAAATAGAGGAAGATCCAGAATCAGATAAAGACAAAGCTAAGTACATGAACAGGCTTGATGAAGCCATTGGACTCATGCAATTCTCAGTCTCTAGGGATCTTCAATTTCACATCCAAGACTTGGACACTCCCAAGGAGGTTTGGGACAAGCTTGCTTCCTTGTTTGATAAGAATGATGAGATGAGGATCCATCAGCTAGAAAATGATCTGATTACTCTCAATCCATCAGATTTCGAATCTCTAAATGAATTCTTCTCAAAGTTCAAGAACCTGATATATCAGTTGAAGCAATACAAAGTGAAGAAGGATGAAGATCAGCTCATCCTTGCTATTCTCACAAAGCTCAATTTAGACTACTCAGTCTCTGTATCCACCTTCCAAACAGTGAGGCTCACTACTCCAAATTGGAAGATGCCCACTCTTAATGCTTTCATTCAATCTCTTATTTCTAAGAATGATAAATTGATCCAAATGGGGATCACTCGATCTCCCAAAGATATAGCTCTTGTTGCAAGAGGAGATAAGGCAGCGAATGATAGAGGGAAGCAAAGAGATGAGTCTGAACAGTCAAAATAACCTTCAGGTTCGAAGAGAAGCAAGAAGAATGGCAAAGGAAAGGTCCTCTGCCCTTACTGTGGAAGGGGCTTCCATTCAGAAAGCTCCTGTATGAGAAGACAACTTGATGAAATGGCTCTTATTTTGAAAAGGCACAACATTTCTGTACCTGCTAGTGCAAGGAAGGAAGACTCTAAAGAAGAAGAAGAAGAATATCCAAGGAAAGGACATGCACTGAAAGCTTGCTGCACATCAACACCTGCCTTCCTCATTGATTCTGGAGCTTCCAACCATATGGGTGCATCCATAGAATCATTCTCTTCTTTTCAGTCCTTTGATGGTCCTAGTATTCAGATGGGCAATAACAGTAAAATCCAAACCAAAGGGAAGGGCTCTATCCAACTTGAACATGGAAGGTTCAAAGATGTGTTGTTTGTTCCTTCCCTGGCTTCAAACCTGTTATCTGTCTATCAGATGACCCATACTGGATCTCCAAAGTGAGTGATCTTTGGTCATGACTCATTAAGGATCACATATATCTCTACTGGGAGCATCATAGCAAAGGGTATTGCGAATCATGCTTCAAGAGCATATGAGTTCTCACATTTCATGCCTCCTTCAGAACCAGTGCACTCTCAGCAGCCACCTGCAAGGGAAGGTAAAACCATTGCATCTACTTCTTTTACAGCTTCTACTAGTATTGCAGATCCATCTATATCAGTTTATGAGATTAATATTCAGGGTGACTGAGATCTAGATTTAGTCCCTACTTCCAAATTGGAAGCTAGGAAGATGACTGGAATGTCAACTGACACTCAGAAAGGAAAGACTCTTGCACTATGCCATACTATTTTGCCTCCTTTAGAGAGATGTAATAGACTTCCTGTAAGATGCAATATGGCAAGGGCTCAGTATTAATGCATTTAGAAGAATGGATATGATCATACACCTCTTCATCCAGCAAGAGACAAAAGTTACATTCCTCCTTCCTTCCATCATCATTTTTGGAGAAAAAGGAGAAGTCTACATGCCAGGCCCCAGAATACCTGTGCATAGCACACCATGCAGGCTGCTTCACTGCCTCACAGAGATGAATATTGCAGCAACATATTTTCAAGTTTTTCAAACTTAAGACCTGTTTCTACCTGCTTAGATAGAAGGAGGGCTTTTTTCCCATGTGGTTTTTGCCCTAGATTCTTGTATTGAGCAGTTACTTTATTTTACTTGATGTAATGGGTGACCTATGGTCTTAGTTACCAGGGCCCACAGTTTGTCCAAGTTAGCATTCAAGGGGGGTGTTAGGATTATTAATCCTCCCTTGTCCAAATTTGGTTATATGTCTAAATTGGGAGTCATGTATAAATCGGGAGTCCATCCAGTCTATTTATAGTCATTAGCACCATTGGGTAACCTTGACCTAATTGGGGAACATGTTTCAGTTACCAAAGTGTGGGGAACACTAATTGATGCTCACTGCAACTTATTGCACTTGATTGCATAACTTTAGGAGTCTCCTAGATCAATCCCTACAATTTAGGAAGCAACTGGGAGTGCTAAAACCAACCAAGGTCAGTTCACTTCAGTTAATGACTAGTCATGCCAAGTTAGGAGTCAATTACATTCAGTTCTATCCCTCTACATTTATTTAGTGCTAGGTTTAATTGATTGCACACATGTGGGGCGCTTTTCTCATTTACCACAGTCAGTTAACCATTAGTCAACACTAAATGTAACACTTGGTTGTGTTTTAAAGCTCCTATGAACTCCGGTTATGATTTAGACAAGGACAGTTAACTACTGGGTCCTCCGATAGTGATTTAGACGAAGTCTTGGTTACCTACAGTCAAGTAGAGTCTAATCAATTCGAACTTCCTCATGTGGATTCGAATTGCTTGTTATTATTAAAGCCATTTTACATTATTGTAATTATCATCTGAATTACTTTTTTGATTAATGAAAGCATTCATAGCTACAAGTCTTTTGCACTGTTTCATTCTTCAATTGCTGAGTAAATTGTGAGATCTTCTTTGTGAGTTGTGTATTTGTCTACATATCTATATGCTCAAATTTACACTGATTTATACCCAATTGAGTCTTGGTCACCTAAGTGAAGTTCCCCATGGATGTTTGGTTCTGTATAGTTTGTATTATTGTGGATCTGCTAAATTTTTCTAACATTGACCTCCTCATCAATCAGCTCAACCCAAGGTTGTCCTTGGGATGGGTGAATTGGTAAAATGACCTTTTGACCATTCCCTTTTAACTTGATTCATTCTTTGTCTAAGGATATGGATGCTTTCATCTTTCGTCCCCAAGGTCGACCGACTAGGGCTGGGAAGGAGCTAGATCCTTCTTTTGGGTCAATAATTTCAAAATCCACCTTGGTTGAGATTCCCTTAATGGTTGTGTGGACATTTTTCCAAACCCCAATGGGTTCAATGAGTCCTTGGTCGGCGATTTTTAGGTAAATTCCTGACTCATAGATCCGAGGTTTTCCCATTTGTTCCCATGTATCCCGGGTCATGATATTCACTTGGGACCCAAAGTCGAGCACAACTTGTTGGACGTGGTAACCTTCGATTTCCAGGTCGACAAGTGGGTCGGCATCACTTTTGTCTTTTTGGTTCAGGTTGCATATATTTTTGGTTTGCTTTTCAGAGTTAGTGCTTTTTATTTCATGCAATAAGTCTATAAACTGAGATACTGATTTTTTAGTTTGAACCAATTCGATTATTTGATGTATTGTGTCGGGTCGACTGTTAACGATGTCTTCTTGGCATGCAATGTCACATAATATGTGTGTGGCTTCTTGATATGTTTGTTTCTCCTTTGTAGGGTCAGGATAACCATTTTTGTTTTTAATCTTACTAATTTGAGGGTTATCAGGGCCTGTTTTTGTGCCTTGTTGAGTGACAATATGCAGATTTTTAGTATTTAATACATCATGCTTTTGGACACAAGACAAGACATTAACATTTTTCTTGTTATTAATTTTTTCTAACATAGTAGGACAATCCTCAAGTGATTGATTGCCTACTCCACAGAGGTTACAGAATTTAAGATCAGTCCTGTCCTTGTATGGACATTCGACGTATCGGTGACCTTCTTTGTGACATATGAAGCACTGGGTGGATCGACGTGGTCGTATGTCGCGATTCCTGATGAATTTACCTCTTCCTCCGTACCCTTGGTGTCGATTATCGTATCGGCGCTCATATCATCGGTCGTCATATCTTTGTCTGTTTTGTTCATTTGGTGGATTGTTTTGCTCTTGATTTTGTGCCACTGCATTTGTTTAGTATACTGCATGATAGTTCTGTCGGTTCTTCAGGTTTAACTAATAGTTGGCGGTATTGTGACTTTTGGTCTCATAGATGGTGCACCAGGAAGCCTTTCCTTTTTTCATGTTAAATGGGAAATCTGCTGTAGATTGGTCTCCGTGGTCCTGGCAGATGTCACAAAACGACTTGGTTTGTACGAAACGGACGTCTTGTCGACTGTATTCTTGTTGACAATTATCTTTTGAGTGGCCCTTGGTTGAGCATTTAGTGCACCAGATCTCCTAATTTTTTAGGGTGAGCTCCTTCAGAGACTTCTATACATTCTCTAGTTGTTGTTCCAGTCTACGGTCCGTAGGTTATGCGGGTATGTCTTCATCTATTTCAACCTGAAGAGTTTTGGTTAGCGCATCTTCATACGTTTTGAATGTCTCCAGACTAATATCTTGATGTACTTTGGGAGATAGTCCTACAAGAAACCATTGAATTAGTATTTTTTCATTAATAACATAATCCAATTGGCTCAGTAAATCTTTCCACTGCTTGTCGTAGTCGCAAACGGTTTCTCCTGGATTTTGTGAAGTAGTTTTGAGCTTCTTCGTGGCTAGGTGCTTAGCATCTGGGGTTTTGAAGAATGACAAGAACTACGCCTTAATCTCAGCTTTTGTCGCTCTGGGTTGTCGTTCTAAAAAGGTCATGTACCACGTCAAGGCTCTTGTCTGTAATGCTCCTGCGAACTGTGCCATTTGTCGGTCTTCATCCGTAACCTGGTTGGCTTCCCAAGTTGACTCGCAGACGAACCAATGTCATCTGGGGTCTTCATCGCCCTCATAAAGAGGAATGTGAGTGGATTTGTGAGCCATGTCTGAGTCACTTTCACTACTTTCAGACGTTGGTGAAGGTGGTGGTGGGGATGGTGGTAAAAGTGGTGGGGTTGTTGATATAGTCGGGCCTGCGGAACTTTGATCGACGGAACTTGTGGTCCTGTCGGTGGTTGAGTCTTATTCGACTTGTAGTCGGTTGATGTTGACTTCTGCTATCGATGGTCCATTGCAACTGTGTGTGCGCAGGTCGGATTCTTTGATTTCTTCTAAAGCTGTACTTGGCAGGGGGGGCGCTCCTTCATGTGTCGGTAAGAGCAAGTGGATACTTCGAAGGGAAGGTGCCGCCTGGAAGGTCACCCAATTCCCTTAGATCGATCGACCTATAATAAGGTGTCGACCTGTGTATGTTTCGTCGCCTAGTCGGCTCCATATACTTTAGTCACCAACTCCTAGTCGGAGATCGTCTTCGACAATAGTCTATATTCTAGTACGCGGATTTATTGGGGAAAGGGTTATTCCTTTGTTGGGAGCAGTTATTTGGAGAGCTTCTGGCTGCTCTATCCACACTTCTTCCTCCTTAGGGGACACCTCTTGCTCTACACCTTGTTGCTGTCGATCATGACCTGACTCTGGCGGATTCTCTTCATGGTTGTTTGCCCTAGGGTTTTGTCTTCTGTGCAGCTCTGCAGCTCTTTCACGTCTTGCTTCCCTTCTCTGCTATATTTCGTCCTTTTCTACTCTCTGAGTGTCCAACATACTTTTGTACAACACTATTCGCTTAGGGTATTCTTCTGTCGACTTTTCACTACTGGTGACAAATATCGGGGTTTTAGTCGACTAGGATCCACTCTGCTCTACCTTCGACATGTGACCAGCTACCTCCCCATATCCTACCCGATGATTTTAGAAATCCCGGATAGTTCGGTCTCTTTGCTCAAGAAGTATTCCCACTCCCTTTTAGCAATGAATTTCTCCCACTTCTTCTGTTTCTCCACCCAGTTAGTGTTTTTTGGTTGTTCGAGAAGTGATGGACGAGGTTCGACAATATGTTCTACTCCTTTCTTAATCAAAAATTTGAACAGCAAGGTCGGTAGGGAACACAAAAATTATTTGGTGAGTTCTGTGTAAAATTTATTTTTGACAGTTTCGACGAAATTTCTGTCTTCGACTACCTGTTCGTCACAGAAGTCATCGGTGATTTTCTCGAACCACTCCAACAGATTTGTGCAGCCTCCTTGGATCCCTTTTTGGAGCAACTGTTCTTCTTTAGTAGCATCTGTATTTCTCATCCAGAAGTTGCTTCAAGAGTTGAGGCACTAATTCGACAAAATTTTCATGTGTCTTTGTGAAAAAAATTTCTTTGGCTTCAGCGACTGTTAATCTGTTCCTACGTGCATAATTTTGCAAATAGTTGGCAATTTTATGCTCCCACCAGTCCTTAATCTCTTGTTCTAGTATCATGTGTGAGCATATATTTTAGACATGTACTACTGGCAATGGAACCAATGTTGTAATCTCACAGATCGCATAAGGTAACCAATAATACATACTAAAACATACATAAATAAAAACAGAGACAAGAGACAAGAACAGATAGGATGAAATAGATTATATTATTATAGTGAGTCCATACAAAGCAAAGAACTGAACTGAGTTCTTGTTTGGCTCAACAGCCTAATATATACAATTTGCAAACAATTACAAAATAACTACTTGTCGGTTCGGTGAACCGACACGACTGTTAGTTAGCCGACCTAATATTTGTAGTTAGTCAGCCGACCAACTTAGTCGGCTAATCGACTAATTCGGCCCATCGACTTAGTCAGCTGATCGACTAAGTCGCCCCATCGACTTAGTCGGCTGATCGACTAAGTCGGCCTTCGTTCAAATAGACTTTGTCGACTTGCTCCTTCTACACCTTGCTTGATTGCTCGACTTGCTTTGAATAATTCAATGGGTCTTCCACTGATTAAATGAGCTATCCAATGAGAGTTGATATAGGCTTGAACTTGATTTAGGAATATGGAAGGGAAATTGAAATTTTTTAGCACCAAAAAAATGAAAGCATGCTTTATGCAGTCAAAGGAATTGGCTAGGTCAAGCTTAATGGCCATACCTTCTTCACCCTTCTTTGAACTAGAGTGAATCGCTTCCTGTATAAGGAGGATATTATCACTGATATAGAAACCTGAGATGAAACCCCCTTGGTTGGGAGAGATTAGGGAAGGGATGATTTCCTTGAGTATGAAAGATAGAAATTTGGAAAAAAATTTATAGGAGGAATTACAAAGGGAGATTGGCCTATATATTTTGATTTAAGAAGGGTTAGTCTCTTTTGGAATCAAATCTAAGAAATTGGAATTGGTGTCTCCTCCCATTTTCCCTTTAGACATCTAGGAAATAAGACGAAGTAGGTCATTTTTTATTAAAGACCAAAAAATCCTATAGAAGGGAATGGGGAAGCCATCTAGTCTAGGCGCTTTATCAGGATGGAGGGTCCAAATAGACTTCTTGATTTCTTCTTCATAAATAGGGGTTTCGAGGAATTGGCTATCCTCTGGGATGATCAGGGAGGGGATATCTCCGATCATTTTCTCCATATTTTCTTGAGAAACATCCTCTTCATTATTATAAAGATTTTCAAAAAAACATCTTATCTCAGTGTTGATTGCCTCCTGACCCCTTATAACTGTGCCATCTTCCTTTTTCAGCTCCCTCATGGTGCTCCTTCTCTGTTTCTCTCTGCATTTATTTTGAAAGAATTTTTTATTTTTTATCACCCCCTTTCAACTAGAGGACTCTAGACCGTAACCTCCAGCATTATTCCTCTTGTCCTTAGGATGGTTTGTAAGATTTTCCATCTATATTTCTGGGAGAAGGATCTCTACATTTATCTCATTTTTTTCCATATCCTCTTGAAGAGTTTCCATCTCTTTGACAATTTATATTTTTTTGAGAGATGGCTCATGATAATGGTGCGTGGCCCAAATCTTGAGAGCATAATTTACCATTTTAATCTTTTGTTCCCATATGAAAGCCGACGAACCTGGAATGAAGTAGTTCCAGGATTTATAGATGATATCCCGAACCCCTTTCGATTCAAGCCATAAATGGTTAAACCTAAGGGGGAGGGGCCCCAAATTCTCCACTGGTGGAAAGAAAATACATAAAGGCTTGTGATGCGATACCATCAAGCATAGGATCTTGGACTCGGAGAAAGGAAGATTCCTGAGAATATGGGTGCTAACTAGCACATAATCCATCCTAGCAGCTATATGTCCCGGTTCAATTCTTTTATTGCTCCAAGTGTATACCCCATTATTTGGTTTGATATATATTAAACCCCACTACGTAGCCAAATCCTAAAAACTTTCTCCAAAAGGATCCCTCACTTTGACCCCTCTTTACTCTTGGATATTGAGATAGTAACATTAAAATCGCTAGCAATGAAGCAAATGGTCTACTTTTCCCCTTCACATTGTTCTTCTAAGGAGTTCCAAAAATTTTCTTTATGAGCTTGGATCGTGAGTCCATAGATGTTCCCTACCTAGAATGCTTCCTTATTTTCCTTGTTTCTAAGTTTCACAAACAACCAATTTTTGTTTTCGATGGTTGTTTGCAAAGAGAACTTCTCATTATCGCACCAAGTAAGAAGGCTTCTATAGGCACCACTCGCATTGATGGCTAAGCCTTCTCCTTTGGGCCAAAATTTTTTCATAGTTGAGAGGTTGTCTTTTGTAGTCATTTTAGTATCCTGGATGAGGAGGACGAAGTTGAATTCCATTGATTTGATTCTTTTGATCACTTATGTTTTCTTGGAACCTCCTAATCCTCGACAGTTCCAGGAGACCAGCTTCATTATTTCTTAAGTTGACGGAGCAGATTTTCCTTTTCCTTTTTTTCTTCTTTGATGCTGAGAATATATTTGCTTGCATACAGATTTTTCACCAGGAAATCGAGATTGGATTGCTTCCCAACTGATTTTTCTCTTGCGGCTTCCTACTCCCTTAATGTCTTGTTTAATCGTCTACTGTTTTTGGATTGAGGTTATTGCTCTTCGTTGTAATTTTCTTAGGTTTCTTTATAACTTTATCTGGCCCTAAAAAAAATGAATGGGCCTTCAGAATTGGTTGCTCCTTCCTTTCGGGTGGTTGGGTGAGGAAAGTCCTCTACCCTAGAGTCCCTTTTCTTTGGAGACGATGCTTCTGCTCATATCTCTTGTTCCTAAGGAATGACCTCTTCCTTATTTTCCTCTAGGGTATATGTCTTAGTTTATTCATTGGTGAGTGATTCAAACTTGTTTCCAGTTGCATTCTTTGCCGGGAGATGAGGTTTCGGTGCTGAGGAATATTTAGCACTCCTTTTCCTAATTTCCACATTCCATCCTTCTTCTTAAGTGTCTTCGGGATTAGATTTATCTGGTTTTTTGGGTAGGATTTTGTGAAATGCCCATACTCATGACAATATTTGCATTTGAAGGGGATTTGCTCATAGTCAACTATCTAGAGATGATTCCATCCTTCAATGGATATATTGATGGCTTCTATGATACCTTTCTCCATATCAATTTCCACACATATTCTAGCACATGAGAACATAGGTTCCTTCGGTTCCAATTTGTCAATATATTTTCCTAGGGTATCACCTATTGCTTGAAAGTCTTCATTGTTCCAGTAATGGAGGGGGAGGTGGGGAAGCTTGACCCAAAATGGAACTGCCTTAGGGATATCCGTTTTAGGGCCGAATGAGAGATCCCATTTGTTAAGATACATTCCTCTTGGGCCCATAAAGTATGGCCCATTTCTGAAGATGAGATCCCGATCTTCTTTATTCTCGAAGATGAAGACAAAGTAACCCTTTCCACAAAAAAAATGTTGTACTTCTCCTTGGATGAGAGATATCCAATTTTTATTGATCCAAATTTCCATCGATATGGATGATGGCCAGAGGCCTGTGAACAAACCGATGAGTCCTTTCTCTGATAACGTGACTGCTTTCTGCTTTGAAGTTTCTAAAGAAAGCTTAACTTTTGGGATTTCTAAGCGTTTAACAAAACGGGACGTAGGTGAGGCACTTGACGAGGGGGGGGGGGGGGGTGTGGGAAAGAGAGGTGAAAATGCTTAGGAATCACTCATAAAAAATTTCTAGGTCAAGATCTCGAGGGTTCATGGTCGTAGCAGGCCGAGGAGGCTGAGGGGTCCCGCGCAGTGGGAGAACCCTAGCAGCCACAAACCATGCTCTAGACATGAAAAAAAACAATTAACATCTCAAATGTTGCTACATCCACTTATTGTTCATCATTACGCTTTATTACTGTTTCATATTTGGTAACAAGGTAATCTTAAATTTGTTAATATCTAGCCTATATAATTATCTAGGTGATACTTTATACAATCTATTCTATTGCACTTGATGTCTATTTTATTACAGTTATTAATGTATTTCTTGTTTTAATGGAAGGTCATAACTTGGTTACTTGTTCGGACCTTGGTCTTATCATAGTCATAGATGTTACCATGGCATACTTCCTATGCCATGGTTCTTAAGCATTGATACTTTGATACTAAGGGGTTAAGACACTAAGCTCTAAACCTATGGCTTAAACATTACCTATATACTTAAGCTTGGGTTCTTGACTTGGACTAGCGCATACTTATGTATGAAAGAGACTTTGCAATATGGCATATCATGTAATAGTATACTATTTGCATTAAGGTTTTGGGGTGGCGAAACTATAACATATGTTATAAACCATATGATAGCAGGGTTTAAGCTTTCATGTGGGAGGTGGTCATACATTGTAATGCAGTGAAACATAAACTATGGAGAGTGGGTTTTTGTATGGCTTTAATGGTTTCCAACTGGTGCATTCAATGCTTTTGGAGAAGCATGATAGCCTTCCCTTAGGCTTGGCTCACGATGGTTGTGCATTGTGTTTGTCATTTGGGGTTTTTGCACTTTGGCTTTGCGCAGGGGGAAGACCATGGAGGCAACCTCCAGAATGTGAGGTATGACTCGTTGGGTTTATATGCCTGCACATTGTTTGGTTTAATGTTTTTTAGCGTGGCCATACTTCTCATCTCCATTTTCGATTTTGTTTTGTAGGTGCCGAAAGGGAATGAGGAGCAGCGTGGATTTAATTTCTATGGGATCCAAACATTTGCAATTGTGGCAATGGTAATCTTGTGAGCAAGTTTTTTACTTGCTACCTTTCGACCCTCTTGGGTAGACTATGTATACATTGTTTCTTGGTTGGGGTTTTATGATGTGGGTTTCGATGTGTGGTTTTTAAGATTCGCCTTCGGGCATATGATTATAGACTTGTATTTTATCAATGTCTTAATGGCTTCATCCATTGAGTGAAGTTGCACTTCCTATGGTTATGTGTATAAATTATTGGGTTTGTAATGATTACATGGTTCGGACCTTCGCGCCATGGGCTACACCATTGCTTGCAATGGTTCCATAGCCCATTGGCATGCCCGTAAGACTTTGTTTTGGCTTTGGAAACAATGGGATGGATACTCTACGATTTTACCCAGCTGTGTATGATGTTCATAACTCTGTGTATTTAATGAAGGACTTATGTCGTTTTTGGCTTATTGTGTTTGTAAATGGATGTGCTATGTTATGGTTTAATAGTTTGGTTTGGACACAGGAATTCACCTTCATTTGAGGTCTATGAATTATGTATATTTTAATGGATGTATTATGTGAACAATGTGGGTGGTTGAGAGGCCAAGTTGTGAACGGCTTGAACCTACCCCATCATGGCTGTGACAGCTTTGTGATATTATTTCATTACTGTAGATGATTTTAATGAGTAGTGTAGGGGTTATTTGTTAGCAGAGTAATTAGTTCTAAGACTGACTATGTAATTTAATTTGGCATGGCCGTAACTTATGTCTGTGTTGTGCATTCGTTGGTTTTGTAGAGGCCAAGATTTAAAAACCCTTGATGGCATTTCTTGTATTAGTGGGTAAATGGACTGTGTATTTATATTAAAACTTGGTCGAGACCATGATTGGATTAGGGTCTTAGGACCTCAACGTTAACGTTTTCATTTTTTATTTATATTGTATTGGTTTTAATTTAATAACCACAACCTGCTTATGATTTGATGTATAGCATGGCATGTGTAAAAATGGTTATAGGATTTGGTTGTTGTTTTGTATATACATTACTTATGGTTTGTTATTAAGTCCTTGCCTTGGGTCTGGACATCCATGGGAATCGATGTCGTGACCTCTATTGGAAACAAGGGTTTTAATGTAATATAATGAATGGTATTTTAAATAATAAAATCAAATTGGTCTTGCATGCTCGCAGGATTCGATTCTTGTTCCCATTCATAATACATGGATTTATAATATGGTTTTGATGATATTTTAATATGATATGATTTCTGTATAAGATGTATTGGTTTAATTTTGTTATGGTAATGTTTGATGAGTTATGTAATTTTGTTTATGGTTATGTATAGATAGCTTTCATAAATGTTTATACCTGATGGCCTTATATATATATATATATATATATATATATATAAAGGAGTTATGTTTGTAAGTAATACCCTAAGGTATCTATTTAGTATATTTATTTCTTTTAATCTTGCTCTTATGATTAAATATACTATAATCTGAACGTGTATATACTGACAAATGTAATATGTCAGTAGAGTTATAAAGAATAGGTGAGTAATAAATAGCAGGTTTGGATTTACCTAGTTTACAGTAATAATTTCTGAATATTGAATGCATACAAAAACAAACTTTAGAGATGCAATCCTAGCTATATATAGCCTTTGATAGCATTTACAACCCAATGGATTATTGAAGAAAATACAAACCCTAGAAGAGTCTAGTCAGAAAATCAAATACATAGGGTTAGTAGATACATTG
Source organism: Pseudotsuga menziesii (assembly GCA_001517045.1). Classification (NCBI taxonomy): domain Eukaryota; kingdom Viridiplantae; phylum Streptophyta; class Pinopsida; order Pinales; family Pinaceae; genus Pseudotsuga; species Pseudotsuga menziesii. Next base: position 364,609 of record LPNX010061205.1, read on the forward strand.
AAAACATTTGTCTAACCTATCCATCATTTAATCTAGAAGATAACATATATAGTCTAGGGTTAGATTTTAGGAATGTAACCCTAAGAGATATGGACAGAACCATCATTTCCAGGGTTAAAAATGTATAAAGAGCATTTATATAAAGCAGCCAGCATTTACCCTAGAAATGAACTTGACATACTAAGAACTCATACCTGTAATTTTTCTTCCTGAAGCTTCTTTAATGGTTGAACCTGCACACTTTTCAAATAACCAACATTAACAATTTAAGACGGATCTAACCTCTGATTTTGATGACCAAATCACTTGATTTTGAATTTGTAATGCCCCGGTTTTGACCACAATAGGGCCAAGAATGACTCAGGAAATCGTTTTCCCTATTTAAGCTGTGACAGTTGATTGGTTTCCTAAGTGCAATGGTTGGTATTCGGACTATATTGGGAGCAGAGATGGGGGATTAGTTTTGCTTGATAAACCTGGTGGCTAGAAACCACACAGACAGAGCTAGAGGGCTGGCCTTCTTCTCCATCACCCCTGAATAGCACTGGAAGGGAATGCATGGCCTGAGGGACTGTGTAGCAGAGAAGGGACTGATTCCTTGTGTTAGGTGTGTTTGGGTGTTTTAGAGGTCAGGCTAGTTCTATTGTAGGTGTTCTTAGCTCTGTAATGAGGTCACCATCTTAGCAATTGGGTGAATGCACAAAGATGAGGGTCTCTTTTGGCGCGTTAGATGCAATAGAAAACTGAAAAAACAGACATCCATCAACTTGTATGGATATTTTGAGACGCTTACAAAATGAATCTTGTGATGAGTAAAACACAAGAAATGTAGGAAATTGAATGAACTTTCCAAATATATAATTTTTTTCTATTGAAAATGCTGTTAACTATCTCAAGTTAGATATTTTTTAACAGGCACTTTTTATTTTTTGGACAAATTATAAGGTATATGTTTTTGTGGGTGCAGCATCTAAGTGACTAAATGATGGAATAAACTTACGAAAATTGGTATACATATAGAGAACATATAGTACTAGTGTACGACTATTTTTCCAATAATAAATATAATTTTTTTAATTTTTTTATTTATTATCTAAAAGATCAAACCTCGAAAATGATACGTCAATTGTGGGTGCAGCGTTTCAATGTCTTAATGTAATTATTTGGAAATGGGTTTTTTATAGAATGTAGAGCTCGGTGTTATTTAGTGCACCATACAATTTTTTTTTTAAATGGTTGAGAAATGAAAGAGATATGGACGAAACACTAACAGTGTGTTTTTTGAGTTGAGGAGTGATGATAGAAGATAAATAAGAAAAAAATAGAAAAAATAATGAATTCTTGTTAAAATTTACGTATTTGGAATCTGCAAAAAAAACCATATCTGTTTCTAAAATCTCATAAAAAATGGAGGTGTGCAGCATAATCAAACGAACGGCTAAACAAGAGCACATTGAAAATTTGGATATAATGTTGAATTAGCCATGGTTTATCATACTCCAAGGCATAGTCATGTTGAATCCGAAGCAAAGTATGAAGCAAACACATAGGCATAAGAATTCCATGCAAGCATGGGTCGAGGCTCGACCTTATCATTTGGAGGGAACACATTTTTTAATTTAAACAAAATAGGAGCGCGTTTTGACTTCATTCTACCATTGCATCTAAAAGGTCCCGCAACTTCTTGCACACACCCAATTAGACTTTCCCAAAGTCCTGGATGGCCTGATAAACCCAACTGAGTTGGCTTGGCTGTGTCTTGGTTATCTTTGGCTATGTGTTAGCCTGCTAGTTCCCTTATTCCTTGGAGAATCATGCCCAGCTCGGGGGTGGCAGCGTTGCTGAGAGATCGATGAGCATGCTGGCCTATGGTTAGGTGGAACGTTGTAGCAACGTAGCTGGTTGCAGATCGAGTTCATCATAAGATAAGTGTTCTTGTGTATTTTACCTCTGCAATCTTAATTTCTGTTAATGAAATTGATGAACATGTTAAATGAATACATGCATGTATGAATGATGTTGGTTTCCATTGTGTATGATGATTAAATTGCATCTGTGCATGATAAACAATCCTGTGTGCATATTTTAGTTCAAGTTTTGTTTAAGCATTCTGTTTCAGCAAATTTTATGCGTGTACATGTTCATGGGGCTCTTAGCCGCTGTGCTAGTGAAGTTGGGTCACGTCCTCTACGTCGTTCAAGGCATGGGGACGTGACAGGAACTACCATGTTCCTCCCAACCATGACCCGGAACTATTCCTGGTTCTAATCCCGATCCCTCGGAGATGGACTCCAACATGCAAGTAGATTGGAGCTCCTAAGGTAGGGTTTCCTAACTGGTATTTAGTTCTGAATCAATCCTCTTTTCCTTGTAGGATAAATTTCTCCAGGAAAACACATGAGAGCAAAAGTAGACAGAATAATAATTCTCGAAAGATGAAAATCAGAACCCCCAAGCCGTTGCTTGGCTTTAGTCTTTATAAACAGATTTTTCTATCAAAGGGACAGTTAAATCAAGAAACCTTGGTTTCTTGATTCAATTACTTTGGGTAATTATTAATATTTTCACTTAGGAACTTTCTACTAGTTCCTAGTTGGACTTTTATATACATTATACTATTTATTAATCTTTTCATAATAAATAATAATTGATGGAGCTCTTCTTATTTCTTTCATTTATTTATAATATTAATATATTTAAGTCTCTATACATAACATGTATAAAATACATAATAATATAACTCTTTATTAACATTTGTTTCTTGGCATCATATACCATGATCCCTCGACTAAATGACACTTCTTCACTAAGGTCAAGTAGGTCGATGGTTTAGGTCTACTAGGCTAGGTAACTCTAAACTTCCTTGCATGTTGGATTTCACTCGTATAACATGGTAGCTATTCAGTACTTTGATGAGAATACAGAAATTCAAAATTTCATTTAATCACTTATAAATAAGTATAATGGGAACAATATTTTTTTTGAGTCATTTTCACTTGGAAGTTATTAAATTCTTTTCAATAACCCCTAGTGCTTACCAGAGCCCATACTCAACGCCTATAGCAGGGAGTTGCAAACTTAGTGCAATTCCATAGCTTTCGCTCAACACTAAATGCTAGGATGTACTTGTACGATACACCTAGGGATACAATGGCCAAGGATCTGATGCTCTAGAGCTTATGCTCAACATCAACATGGAAGGCTCCAGGGCTTATTCCCAACACTTCCAATTGTCTTTTCATGTGCTCTAGAGCTTCTTGCTCAACACAAAGGTAAGTACTCATGTGCTCCATAGCCTCTCGCTCAACAAAATTTATCAATCACTCAAGTGTTCCAGAGCTCCTAGCTCAACACAAAACATCTCGTCAATCATGTGCTTCAAGGCCCATGCCCAAGACAAACAAGCATATACATAAATCATCAATAATTGGCTTACGCCCAATATATAAAACAAATCATCATGTTCATATGCAGTGGGGTCTTTGACCCAATATAAAATAAAACATCAAGATAATCATCATAATCAATAGGCACATGCCTATAAGTGTTAGGTCCAAAATTCAGGATATTACAATGAATATGACCAATTGTCCAATAGATCTGAAATGCATTATAACATTGTCTTGATATTTTCTTGGAGTTACCCATTAATAGATAGATTTCAAAATGTTTCCATTAGTTTAGTCAAAGATTCCATGGTCAAAAAGGTCCTCCAACAACTAATTGCAATGGAAACAGTAGGATAGAAGAATGTGCATAGAGAAAAAGGCCTTCAAAGGGATGATGTGTCAATGGAGGAGGCACATAATCGACATAAATTTGGTCAAGATAATTCAATCAATCCTAATTATATGTTTTTCTGTTTTTAACGTAGTCATAAATATAACACTAACCCTATAAGAAACATATACATACCAAGAATTTTCACAAAATATTTATAATAACAAACCACTTCAAAAACAAATTATTAAAACTTAAATATTCTACATGTGTTTTGCTTCTAGAACAATATGTTAGATAATGTATTCATATGCACAACAACAATCCCATAAGAAGCATTTTTTTTCGGAATTCCCAAAATAAGCTTATGCTAACAAACCACCACAGATAAAACAAAATATATAAAAACTTAAATAGTCCCATTAGCTTTACATACAATAAGGTTTTTAAAAAAAATATAATATTTTGGAAAATATCTACAAGCAAGTCTGTTTGTTTTATTTTATTCTTTTGCCCTTCCATAATAGTTGAATTTAACATTCCTTTTTAACATTAAAAAAAACACTTCCTCTTAACTTAAAAACTATTCATTCTTATTCAACAAATTCAAAATCTAATCCTTAATATCTTAAGAAAAAAAATATAAAAAATCTATCCAATCTTAAACAATGTCAAAATCCCATATTTAATATGGTAAAGACAAATATCCAAAATTTTGAATGATATTAATATAAGTAGAGATACTATATTATATGTACTTTTATTTTATGCGATTTGAAAGATAAAAATACTCAAATATTAACAATAAGGTATGTAGCAACCATGTAAAAGATCTAAAACGCTCGATTGAAAAATGTGAAAAAAATCTTCGAAAGGGAACACTTTGGTACGCGATATGGAAAGATGATGAATTTAGACCACACCTACGTTACAAAATCCTAAAAAACATATAATGGTGACCTTGATCACATTATAAACACTCTAAGAAGAAGTTGGATTCCAGGTTGAACTTTAACACGCACATCTACAATAAAAACTCAGCAGGTCCATAGTAATTTAACCTATAAGATGAATTTTTATTAGGCTCTCGATCGGAAAACACCTACAAATAACCGATGATTTTATAGTTTTATCTGTCATGATTGTGAGGTGTTGTGGTCTCTGATTCCGAACATGCCATTTTCGTGTCCACCCACCATAAAAGTAGTCTTCCTGTTTCATCTCAAACCCATGATTTCAGTGGAGCACTAGTGTCATGCGTTTAATGTGTGTAGGCACACCATTTTCATAAACACCGCAAACCCAACTAATACTCTCATTTATATAAAGCCCCAAAGACACTCCTTACATTTGTGTATTAAGTGGATTTGAGTTGCAATGAATTTCAAGGCATGTAATGTATGGAAAACAATGAGTTTGCAGAGTTTTGATCATGGAAATATATAATCGTTTGTTGCAACTGTTGTGCTCAAAACCCATGGAAATGGGTAGAATTGGAAAGAAATGGAATCTCATAAGGTTTATTTTACCTTTGTAATTTTTGTAGTTCGTGGTATTCAACAGATTGTGATATTGGTCGCAAAATCCGTTTGCTCTAAGTAAAGAGTCCATTGTGGAGATAGGTAGTCATTGAAATATTAATAATTGTTGTCTGGGAATGGTGATAATTCATTATAGTGCGAACTGCTAATATTGTAATGCATTAGTAAATTAGTATTGATATCTTTTTTAAAGTAATACTTAAAAAAAAACCTACCAATAATTTTACATATTTAATAAATAATAATTTTAATTAATATTAATAATAGTTATAAACATTTATTTTAAATTTATTATCTCACTTTCTCATTGTCTAAAATTATTTGAATGTACCTATCTTGTAATTAGTTAATTAGTTAAGTATTTTGTATTTTGTAAAATTATAATTGTCATGTAAAGTATTTATTGAATGTTTAAAAGGAAATTACGTAATCTCTTACTAATATTATTGAAGAAAGGTCGATTGAAATGCTCTGCTCATATATTTTAAGTGGCGGGCTCTCTCAGATTTTGTAGCACCGATTTCTATTGCGAAATGATCACCCTCCAATTCACCCATTTATTATAAATATTAAATTTGTCTTATCTGAGGGTAAATGAGTCCTTTTCTTATGTATGCTCTTACACTTAGGAAGAAAGCAGAGTAAGCCCAATGGTTCCTCTACGCCTACAAAAGATGAGAGATGTCATTTTCTCGTAACCTTTCGCTTGTGAAGGAGGGTAAGCAAAATGTGTGGATCCTTATGGAGGAGGGCAGGAAAAGGGGGTCTATCCTATTAATGTAAAACTTTTTTTAAAATAACTAATAATAAATAGAGGCTCTTAAACATCTTCTATTTGTCTTATCTAAATACCATGAATTTTACTTTTCTCTATTTTATAAGACAATGAGTAGGAGTTCCTCTTACTTTTTCTCTTTCATATTAGAGTTATTTGTATTACGAAGATTGGGCTATGAAAAATAAGGTTGTTTGTTGTTTATTTATTTTTGTTTAGCCATGTTTAAGTTTATATTTATATTAATTTTGATTGATAAATTTTTATTTTAATAATTATCCAAATTCATTCAAAATAGAATAGGAAAGCATACAAATGAATATCAAAATCTTTATAGGTGTGACATCTTAATTTATTTACATTTATAAACATATATAATTAGTATATTAAATAATTAATTAATTTAATAAATAAACAATTCGTAAGACATAATAAACAACTATATTTATGTAATTAAATAAGTATAACTAACTGAATATTAAAAAATTTATGAGAGACAAGCATAAATACACTACAATTACTAAGAATCACATTTATGTATTTTTATGCATTTTAATTGAAAAGAATCTATGGGCCATATGCATGCCATACATTTTGTGTGGCTGACCATAACATTTTTGTTAACACCTGGATAGATCCAAGTAATACAAATCTAGATAGAACTCGAATCGTCCGAGAGAGCATTCAAAGTTCTGAAGTGATGTATTCGTTCCATATAAGGTTATTGATTTATGATGATGATATGCATATAATTGGTACCTTGGGAAGACTAGTATGTTTCAGATTGAGAAGCTAATTTAAATAATGGAAATGGACTATGGCATAATCATGATGGTCACTGATTCTAGTGCCTATGATTCCTAGTAAATGGGAAAATACATACGAAAATGACCTGGAGTGGAGAAAGGAAAAAAGAAAAGAGACGTGACTAAGTTTCTTTTGTTCTTACCCTTCTCCCTTGCATCACAAGGGAGAATCCCAAAAGGTAAATGTAATGAAGATGTTACATATAGAAAGATTTAAAATAGGTTTCCTACCACTTGAATGGGTTGGTTGGTTCATGAGGAAATGCTTCGTGATTTACGATACTTATGTTGGATGTTGTGTTTTGAATTTTGTACTAGGTGGAGATAATTATTGGTTTCTCTAATCTAGTCTAAATAGATGCGGGGGTTGGGAATGTACCTAACAAATCATGAGTACTTAATTACAATTTATGGTTACATATATGTACCTTTTCTTGATCCCAAATGCAAGATGACACTATTGTATATGGTTGCACTCAATATAAGATAATGGTGGTAGTAATATATTTGAGAATTATGTTTTTTTGTTTTGTTTCTGAAAGTCTTTTTGACTTGTGGTTTGACTAGTTTGTGGTCTTAAAAATCATGATGTAAGGGTATCGAAGCTGTAAAAATCACTAGGGGAAATGCACCAAGCCTTGGACACAACAACCATTAACATGAATGGATATTTAGGTGTCTCCTTCCACTACCACAGAGTTTTGAAACCTGGGACACCTAGAAAAAAAGACCCATAAACCAATCATGTTAGTCGGACTTGACTTGTGAAGTATGATTTTATTAATGAATGTGGTTATGATTATTAAGGTGGTAAAATATTTTTTTGGGGGGGGTGTCATTATCAAATGTGGTTGCAATCACCAAGGGATAAACATCGTAGTGATATGCATGCATTCCATTACCCCATGAGGCTTTGGGTGTTACATCCCCATTACACCAAGATTAATAAGTTGGTACTATAATCTATCACATACCCAACCGCCCCTTTAGCATTTTCCATCTGACAAAGTACAATATCTACCAGTATAATCAAATATTCTATTATTCTAATGCTTAGTTCAAATTTCCATCCACAAAATTGGTATGATATTAAGTTTTAATAGCACATGAATGCACCCACACACGTGACACACTCTCTATTTTTTCATTCTAAAACAAGCAAACATTCATATCCTAAATGCATTTATAACATGGCCATTAAATCTATGCACTGAGTATTTTTATCACAAGAATTTAAGCAAACAATTAACATAAATTATACCCACGGGATTTACCAAAAATTGGGAGACTTATATTTTAAAAGGGAAATTTTCTTAAACTTGTTAAACACAAAGAATGTTCCTCCCAATCATAGGTTCTCTCCAATACTTTCTCGTTCTATGAAAGGGGCTATCCTTTTAGATGGAACTATCAATACCTAATGGCTAAATTCTCTGTACTTCTCCACCCAGTCGTAACTCATCACGCACAACACATGGAATAACTAAAAATCAAAGACATATCTAGCGCCAAATCTATTTATTATCACTATTGGGATTTGGAAAACAAAATACTATGTGACTAAATTACTGTATTTTAAGCTAAATACTATTAAATTTGAGCATCACAACTAAAGCTAACTAATTTAGTCATGGGATAAAAATTACAATAAAATTTAAAAAAAAAACTAAACAAATTTATAATTTAGTTTTCTTTTTTTAAAATTATCATGCCATTTTCAAATTAGGTGAATTGGCTAAAGGAACTTACAGCGTTGAGATAGAAGGGAAAATATTCACGCTCAATCAATTCCATTGGAATACCTCATCCAATCACAATATATATGGAGAAAAATACTTTTTCACAACTGAATTTGTATCGCTTCAGCGTTAAAATATATTTTGTGATTAATATGTTGCTTAAGGGTTTGGATTAAAATAGGTGTCTCCTATAATTCCATCCAGTGCACCAAGCAGAGGACGACAAAATCATCCTCGTTGGAATCCTTTACAATTTTGGTAGGCCAAACACTTTCCTTGCAGAGCTATATTTATATGTCAAATATCATTTTGCATTTTACATCAATATGATTTTCCATTATACATATATTTAGATTATGAAGCTATCATATTATGTTTAGTATTTTTGTAGTTAATGGATGATGTCATGGCCATTGCGGGTATGGAATTGTTAGAGGACGTTTTGGGCATGGTCAGCCCCATTCACCTCACATCCCTTGTATTAAAATCAAAATCAACAAGGAGGCCCTTCATAAACCTATTTAAATAAGCTAAATTTACCTTTTCGTGAGTAAGGTATCTACCTCATTAAATCCTATAACAAAGGGCGCCTATCGTCCCGTAAACATAAATAAAAACCCAAGTTAACTCCATCAATTTTCGTTTGGAGAAAGGTTTTCATCTTTATGGGATCTTCCCAACATAAGTTTAATCAAATCGTGTTATTTGATGTTAGTAGTGAAGGTTTCTAATCCAACTGAATAGAAATTATAGTTATTTTCCATAGTTATGTGCACATGTGGGGGTAGAGAAAGTAAATACATGGATTTTTGTTTCTTATGACAATGTTGTGGCTTTTTTTTTATGCATTGAATTATATGATTTTTTTTGTTTTGATGGATGTTCTCTTCTTAGAAGAGAAGTGAATTTTTTTGTGGGCAAGTCTAAGATATGAAGATAATTAACTGGAATCTATTTTTTCTTTTAAATTAAAGAATTCAGGGAATTGGATATTATGCTACAATTAGGTAGAATGGCCATTGAAGAAAGACTATAAAAAATGAGTAAAATTGTAGCAGTGAAAATAAACATAAACTTGGGAAAGAAAGAATTGAGATATCCACTCACTCTACACTAAATGTAATATATGTGTGTGGGCGTGTGTGTGTTTCAAAAAAATTCCTTGGAGTTTGAGAAGATTATTTAGAGTCAAAGAACCATCCATTCTATAGAGAGAGGTAGAATAAAACCCCACATTTTTTTTGGTGTTGAAGGGAAAGATTTCAAGAACAAACTCAAAATATAAGCATTATAGCATGATTTTCCACACCCTATGCAGCATGCCTTGATGTCATACCTTGTCCCTCTATAAAATCATTATATTCCCATGGATCAGTTGAACCCCTAAAACTCACAGTTGTGCTTATGTACACGGGTCAACAAAACTGTAACATGCATATACGCACCTTTGATCCATTACAACCTGCATACAGTGGGTTTTGTGCTCAAAACATAAAAAATATTTTGTGTTTTTCTTTCAAAGCCACGACTGTTATCATCCTTTGCATTCCATTTACTGGGAAACACTCAAATTCAACCCTCCATCTCGATTGAGGGATATATATTGAGCCATTGTGAAGCACTTTGGGAGGATAAATTAGAGAATAAGGAAACTCTTGAGAAATTTCACCCCATTTCCATGCCTTGAGTATGCATCCCTTTATGCTTTTTACATTGAACATCCTTATGTTCACCTCCTAGAAATTCCATATCTTGTGACGGAGGAACCCAATTACTCCTTGAACCTATGATATTTCTATTGCATGGAGGACTAAAGTGGTGGAGGCATAGGTTGAAGAACTTAGTTTCTCGGTTCTGATGAGTTGTTGGAAGAAATTTGTCACTATGTACTCCTATTCGTTATATAAATAGAAATACTATTTTCTCGTCCAATTCATATTGCAAATGTTTATGTTATGTTCATTGGGCATATTTTCTTTATATATGTTAATGGATTATGCTAGATTATATGCTAACAATTCATTTATATTTTATATGCTCGCATGCATTGGTTGTTGAGGACAAGTTGAGGTAAAGAGTATTAGATCAAGAACATTGGATATTCTGTGAACATATGGTTCAGGTAAGGACATTTTCATTTAGTTGTTAGAATTTCACATTTATATAACATACTTGATAATTGTTTTTATTTTTTGCGTCACTCTATCTGTTGTGGTTCTACCCCAAGCCATTGGAAAATTTTCTCTGTAATAGAATCAACAACTCTGTTGGGGATTTCCCCTCTTTTTTGAGTTTTTTTAGGTGCATTTTCTCTTGCATTAATCTCTTTTTCCTTGAGTTTCTCTGTGATTCATAGCTTTACATTGAGTGTTTGGTTTTTTTCATGAGTGGTTAGGCTTCACACTAATGTTTTTATCCCCTTTTCTCTCTATACGTGGGTCATAGTTTTGACATTTGCGTACTTACGTGGGTTCTCTATGTTTGACACACTTATATACATTGTTGTTTTCATAACAATTACACAAATCACAAATTTTAGATGTTTCTTGATTGGTAGGCTTGTTGGGTGAGCTTTGAGTGTTTTTGAGTCTTCTTGGGTCTTTGTGCTATTTGTTAGTTGCATTCAGAGTGATTGGAAGATATCTTATTTTTATTTTTTAGGGAAATTTATTTATTGTCACGTTTTTATTAGGATTCCCTTTTTGTTGTTTGATTGAGTCATGGATTATTAGTGTATTGATTTCTTGACCTCCTTACACTTGATGCAAAATATGAGAATTTTATGGTTCTAGCTTACATTTTCATTTCATTATATTGAAAATACAAAAATATTTGCATTATTCATATGCATTTTCACTTTGCATGTTTAACTGTGCACCTGCACTTTGGTTTAGAGTTGTACTTTTGCAGGGATCATTTGCACTTTCACTTGCATTAGTCTAGGAATTATTGGAAAGATTGCATTGGTACTGAAATTCAAAGAGATCATATTTGTTCATTTTAAAATAAGAGCATGCAAATTACATTCAGAAAACAAGACTAGTACTTAGCAATATGTTTTTGTGTCTCTTTCTTTTTGAGTCACAAACATCATTAGTTGCATGGCCATATCCTTTTGAGTAAGAAATAACCAAATGCAATTAATGCTTAATATTAAATTGATTTGAAAGCTTTCACTTTTATATGGTACGCAAACAAGTATAGGTTTTAAATTCTTGGAATAAGATTTTGTGAGTAAACTTCTCCAATACTATGAAGCTCAAGGTTAGGCATCGTTCCAGGGAGTGGTGAAACACATTGTATAAATGGCACTCTTGGCAATATCCTATTAAATGGGATTCAAGCACGTGGAAACATGAAACTTCATGGTGGAGATAACCTTGTAATACCTTCCCTAGCGTCGGATATATATCCAAGTTTGTATTTGTATCTCAGGGTTCTTGAGGTAGATATGTTCTTCTTGAGCTTCGGGATTAGATACCCTACCCATATAGTGGATCTCACTTGTGAGTTTCCCCCTAAGCATTGGTTATATGTGGTGACCATAGTTGTTTATCCTAGGTATCATAGGGAATACTAGCATGGATTTCTTTGTGAGTTTCCTTGTCAGGTAGAGGCTAGACAACACACTACTTTACGCTATGAAGTATAAGGGATCCTTTAAATGGTATCTTACCTTCGTTTACAGTGACGCGAGTCTCATGACTCTCTTAGGAGAGACATACATGCTATATTTCAGGACATCCCTTATCCACCTCTTTTGTTTCTGTGCATTTGGATTAGCTTTTCTATGAGTGTGATTGTTTTTTATTAGTTGTCCTCAAGGATTGGTACTATTTTATGACATTTTTCTTTGTATTCATCATGGATCAAACTTAATATATATGTCATTATTTTCGTTTAATAGGTTTACCACCCGGTGATCCTTTTTAGCCTCTCCATAACTAACATAGAACTGAAATAGGTGGTCCTTATCCCATAGAGAGCTTCAAAGAACTCTTACAATGAGCTCTACAACCAATATGTCAGGAATTCCTTCTAACATTTTATCAGTAGTGCTTGGGGTAGTGCATGTGACTCCCTCATCTACTACCTCATGGGTATCAGGGACCCCTTTTTCACTTGTTTTTTAACTATTATATCATCTAATCTCATTATTAGAAAAAATATTTTTTATTACACTTGGTCATCTGATCATTTTTATAGCTCTTCTGTAGGATTATTAGGAACTGACTCTCAATTTATCCCTTTCACCTCTAATCCCTTTATTTTTTTCAAAGTTAACCCATATTTTAGTATACAATCCTCCTTTATATTTTATAGTAGTAACCTTGGTGATGGTTTAGAGGGAATTCCAAACCCATTTACTACATATCAATTAGAGAGTGGTCATATCCCTCCCTCCTCTACTTATGTTGGGGGATGGACTCACCATTCATAATATCCTAATGCTAGTGGCAATCCTATTATGGGTGGTGTTGGGAAAGTGGGATGTGCTTCTACTTCTTAAATCCCATCTCTTCACATCTTCTACTACACCAGTTCCTACAAATGTATTTATTAAGGTGAATCCTCCTTATAGTTTGGATTTCCTTTGGGAGGGAATGTATGTTTTGATTTGGGTTCCCCATTATCTAGGGTCCCCTCGTTATGGGAGGTAAATTACCCCTCATTGAGGGGGAATGCACCCCATCATATGAGGAATTTTAGTAATGTTGCTTACCCCTCCCAGTTTTTTCCTTCCATGGAAATACCTACGTATCCTTACATGAATCAATTTAGATGAAGTTATTATCCCATTGGTTAGGGTTATGGTGTCTATCAAAACCCATTATTTCCCATGGTGTGTAATCTTATTCCTATAGGAAATTACCCTTCAAACCAGTATTTCCAAGGGGCATGGTCTTAGACATCACAAAATAGGATCACATTTTTGCCACCTTTTTCCATACTTACCCAGATTAACAAATGATATGGCATGTCTCGATCCTGCATGGCCCTTAGTCCCCACTAGGATTCCTTCCAACATTCCTGAGTTTGAGGGTAAGAATGGTGAGGATATAGGTGATCATGTTACAACCTTCCACCTTTGGTGCTCAAGTAATTTCTTAAGACACGATTTAATTCATTTGAGACTAGTTTAATGCACCCTCATAGGGCCTATACAAAATGGTATATTGAGTTACCTAGGGGAATGTACGAGAAATTTAATGACCTGGCCTTATTTTTTCTTAACCATTTTTAGTTTTCATTCTGTTATGATGTAGGTGTAGAGATTTTGTCAACATTATATCAGGACAAAGACACTCTCATTTTCAATCATATTTAGGAGTGATATAGATGAAAGATGTTGGTTAAAGGTAACATTCCACCATAGTTTCTATTCGAATGGTTCCTTACGTCCCTTTTACTGTATATCACAAAGGATGTCTCAACATCTAGGGTAACTACCAAGGAACAATGCATCTTTAAATCCCATCAATTGGATTTGATCTATGTTCAATATGGGATTCTTTGCGAAATTATCCCTGATGCACCACGTTCTAATCATGATCCCAAGAAAAAACCAATTCCTCATGTCGATGGAATTATGGGACCAAAAGTGTCAATGCTATAGACCAGGTGACCAATTAGATGAATAATTTGTCTATTAACTAGTTTGTTTCAAGAGAATATATGAATGCATCCTCTACCACCCAGTCCTTTGAGGTACATTCCATACAATAGACAAACCAAAAAGGTAAGAAACAAACTAGAGGGAATAAGAAAAAAGAAAGGATAACGGGAAAGGTGGGAATAACAATAACAAGAAAGGAAATACTCATGATAACCAAAACGATAATAATGTTAGTGGGGAAAAGAAACCAAAATGGAAGGTAAATTTTACCTATAAGATTTGCAGGTAGTATCACCTTACTCAATTGTTCCCTCGAATGGATGAGGCCTCCAAAGTTATAGCATAGAGCCCATATATGTTAATAAATCTACTTCCTAATAATCAAAATATGGCTTCAAGTTCTTCAACACTATAAATGGGTCCAATGGGAGTCAAGACACTATGTATCATGATGGTAGTCATGGATACATTAATATGCTTCGTGCAAAGGTTAATGTATCGACATGTTCTCTATTATGGTCCTTTGCAGCATACTCTCGGGAAAGAGACTACACCTCTGAAGACCCCATTAAAAATCAATAACCCTTATTATATACCGTGTGTTCGGAAATGATATCTTAGGAGCTCGGTTACTAATCCTAATTATAGAGGATCCCGACATTATTCCATCTTTAAGGATATAGGAAAAATATCTTGTGTTATGTCATATTTGGAGGTACTCTAGACATGTCCTACATAGAAGTATTTGTTGTTATCTACCTTGGGGGATCTTGATTTAAGTGGCTCTAGTGTTATATTTTTCGAGACTACTAATGTTCAACCTCTATTACCTTTCCATGTCGATTTCCAAGTCCATGTGGAATTCCTTAATATGAGAGTCAAATGTATTGTTGTTGACAAAGGTGCCTCTATGTCAGTGAGTGCTTTGTCTTGTTGGAATGCCCTTGGATCTCCTTAGTTATCCCATTCTATGAAAATGTTAACAACATTTGATGGGAGTTTGTTTAGTCCACATGGAATTATACCTTAAGGTCCAGTTGGGATGGAAACCTATGCAAGTAGAGGTTGAGTTGGTTGATGCACCCCTTGACTACAATATTTTCCCGAGTAAGAATTGGAGTTACTCTATGAAGGTGGTTGTTTTGTCTGTGATTCACATAGTATGCTTTCCTCATGAAGGAAGAATCATGACTGTCAATCAATTATACATTACTAATTACAGTTCGTTTGCATCTTCAAAATCTATGATCCCCGCGATAAAAAATTCTCATAGGGAAACTGAGAATGTTTGTTTCGGTATATATCCATCTCCCATGGGAACTTTTAAATTTTCAGCACAATATTATATATCGATTCCATTTCTAATGGTGCTTTATCTCATTGAGTTTAGTTTCATTATTTACTTCATATTTGATTGATACCTAGAATCTCCCTTCCCCAAGAGAAGGGAACCCACACGTTGGAATGGAGATGCCACAGTATGCAACATAAATTACTTATCAATCCATACAAGAAGTCACTATAGACCATGATCTTTCCTCTTCGTGGATGGAGGAGGAAGATCCCACACTCCTTACCACTTCAGAAGTTAAGTCATCATGCTCAGATGATTTCCTTTATGCTAATTTTTCTTCAAATGAAGCTATCATTGAGACCAATAATGGTCTCAAAAGGCCTTGGGAATACATGCATCATAGATATTATTTCCTCCCACATCTTGAAAGGATCAATCACGATGAGTTCTTGTCGGCCTTACATGAGAAAGTTGGTCACCCTATGGTCCTGTTTGATATGCATGGTATATACACTAAAGGGAGCATGGATAATATATATCCTACTATCCTGATGAACAATTCTTGAACTCCTAGAAAAGTGGATAATGGTTATATCGATGAAGACTTCCCACCTAAAGAAATTAATATTTACACTAATTCAAGTAATTTTGAGATGTATTTGCTTGGTCATATGAAGAGGTGTGAGGAATAGACCCAAGAATTGTCAAGCATGAGATCAAAACTTACCTAAACACAGATCCTTTTTCACAACATTTCCGAATGGCGCCCGATAAGTACTATCCATGAGCCTCCATCTTAGGATGGTACCTTGTACATTATTGTATATATTTAGATTTTTCATAGTTCTTCACCCTATTTTTTATATTATCTGAGGCTTATGGACTAATATTATTATGTGAGATCCTTTTTGAAAGTAATTTTTCTAGATCATAGTGTATTTTAGCATTTCCATTAATGTTCATGCCTGCAACAGGTATATATCGCCTCTTGCATATAAGATAGTATTTCCCTATGATTTCACTTTTTCATTATCACATGGATATGATTCATAAACCTTATGTATGAACACACTTTTCAGAGACACTAAACCTTATGGATGCATATAGAAGTGTCATTATTTAATTTGTAGAGATTTCTCGACCATGTGCACCCTATTTAGACCCCATATTGTCATTTGGTGCCCATGTTGAAGCTCCCCCTTAGTTATTAGAGTCCCTTATAGTCCTTCCATGATTTTGCATGGAAACCTCATGTTTCTTGTAGTATTTTATCATGGACATCACCTAGAGGGACTCCCTTTATATGAAATTGTAACCAAAAAACATTTTTCTGCTTGCATGTTTAATCCTAATGTCATCTCCAAATTTCTCATTATAATCTAAATTGATTGACCATTCCTAAATCCTAGCCAAGAAGAGCCTATTATTCAACCTTTCCATCTTAATTTCCATTTACCCTAGATGAAACATCCCCTTGAGTGTTCTTATCCTGGAAGTATTTCCTTGCATTGAGCATAGGTATCTTCCATTACTTGGAACTAGTTTTATTTTTCGCAACACTCATTTCCTCTCTTTTAGTGCTATATTCACTCTTTTATTCTTTTTTTCTGGTTTCTATAATATGAAAATGACCAAAATAATAAAAATAAAACACAAAAATTCAGACATGACAATAATATTGTCTTATATTGGAAGTAATTGTGTCGCCTTTGAACATAGCACCATTGTTCAGTCTATCCATCATAGGTTTGGGTTTAGTATGGACTTAGGAAGTTGAGCTCATTACTCTGAATTTACTCCCCTAACTAGTTAAGATTCCAGTCCCAATTGATTATAAGGTTATGTTTCCTAAGTTTATCCATCTGCCTAGTGCTCTTATTCAAAGGAGGCCCATAAACCTAAGTTGTCCATTCCTCAAACTTATTGAATTTTCATGTTTGCCATCCCTTTATAAGTGCACTCTAGAATCACATGAAGTTGTTGTCCTACCTAGAACCCTAGGCCTACGTTAATCACTATTAGGTTACCTTGAAAACAGAAAATGACACCTCATCATTGGTCACAGACTGAGTGATTTCCCTTGTGTTCAACAATAATAAATATTTTTAGACATTGGGATTCTTGTCATGTATTGGATTCCATTAGAGCTCATTGGTGGTTTCCTTGAATTTGTATGCAGTTTTCATCATTGGATGCTATTTAGATGGTTTCTTTCATGTACTGCTTGGATTCAATAAACATAAGAAACACATAGGGTTACTAGTTCATGCATATATTGGTCGTTCGAGTTATTCCAAATCATTCGTCCTCATACTACACATCATTTTGGTTGATGGGAGATTCCCTAATTCCTTCCTTCTAGTGGATCTTATTCCATCAATTTCATATCATCTATTCTGGAATCGGGATAATTAATACACTTGAGTCACCCACATATGAATTAGTGAATCATGTGGTGAAAATTTTGGTGCCTCTAGTCGAAAACAATCACATTTTCATTAATGTCTCTAATGATTTTGTAATAATCATAAAATAAGAGAAGATGAATCAAGATGGATTTCTTAACAACTTCGAGAATGTCTCTCTATCATGGAAGTCATGTACCCTAGGACAATTCAATTGGTAGAAATACACATTCCATTGTTCCTTAGTTTTCAAGGGGAATTTTATGAGAAAACTAGTGGTGTAGAAATGGGTTCCACACTCTCTCCCAATGTCACTAATATTTTCATGGATCATGTTGAAAAAAGAGATATTAAATCATATCCTTTGAGACCATATAGCATCAATATGGAAAATACTCATGGATGATACTAATGTGAAATAGACGCTTTGTAGTCAAGAGATGAAATGATTTTTTGATCACCTTAATATTCAATATGATTATATCAAGTTCACAATGGAGTTGGAATATAAATGGAGTATTCCTTTTCTACACATAAATAATGAAAGAAATCTAGTGATGTAGGGGAATCGAGACCCAACCCAAACAATTCAAGATAGATGGTGGAAATGACTAGAGGACACTCGATGACGTCCTGCAACAAATGGGAAAGATAGTCGACACAAGGAGACATGTAGTGGTTGACAAGACGTGGGTCAACAAAAGGAGTAGAAAAAATACCAAAAAGTAAGTAGTCCATGAATAGGTGGAGAGCAACAGAAAGAATCAAGAAGTTACACACCGACCAAATGACCATAAACCTGAGAAACAAAACAATGGGTTATCAGGGTAGTTGTAGAATAGTTATGACGGTTGTTGCAGTACAGTCGAGGAAAAATTCTATTGCATTGAACTAGAGGATGTATTTAATTCATTCATGGAAATTCCTAGGATTAGGTGAACTTTGTAAATCAAAGTTGAGTACTCTGCATTGAGGTGTAGTTATAAATACTAGTGGCATTGAAAGTTCAAGGCGATTTATTTTGCTGTGGGTATTTTTCAAAGAGAGTTTCATTTTTTGTGCGGAAATGATGAGGGGTGAACACTGTGTGTGTTGAGTATGGAGTACGTAGCATTCCCTCTCGCAGTTGTATTGTTTGGTCGATGTTCATTCTGACTAATCGAGTAACAGATCACATTGTAATTCAGTTATTATGTAAAATGACACTTCTCTGTTCGAGTATTGACATCCAATATGTTGGAACACAAAAGGACAAACTAGATTGAGGTAGCCAAAACACTATAGATGGACATGATTGTTGATACATCATCATGCATAGCCAGCTAAATTTATTTTTGCTTGGACATTAGGGTTGAAAACACAACTATTTTCACAACAACCCACGTCTCATACATAAGTATGTGCATTGCAACTCGCGTTTTGATTGCACCCGTGTGTTTCCTTAAAGCAAGGTGTGTATCATACGCAGCTTTCCTACATCAATAGTCCCATGTGACTTAGTTCAAAGTTAAAAAATAGAAACATGATTAGTAGAGGACAGTTGGTCCTTTAATCATAACTATCCCAACTTTCTCAACCATCTCAACCATCAAAACTTCTCTCTTTCATCATGTATATATAGAGGGTCGGGTTGAGGCTAATCAATAATATTTGATAAAGCAAAGTTATGCTGGTGGTATGCCTTCAGACATCTTGGAGCAGTAGAACTCAGATTCCATGGATTGAAGGGGAGTCCTTGTCTCAGATGTTGGGTTGTAATCTCACCATCCTTGTTTATCAATAAATAAAGTTCTTCTTCCAATTATTCTATCTTTTGTACTCTTATATATTACAATTTATGAATTATCTTATTGTCTCATTATGAATATGTATTTCATTAATGATTGATATATATATAAGATATTGCAGGAGATATTGTTCTTTGTAGGTGATTGGAGATACCCTGGAAGCTGTATAAGTGAGTTGAAGAGAAGAATAAAAGCTAGGATCGATCGTGATAAATAAGGTATGCACAATTTTCTTCCTCTTTCTATTTCAATTCCTGAAATGGTTGATTGTCTGGGAGTTAGTTTAATAAGTTGGTAACCTGAGAGGCCCTAGGTTATAAGGGTGTGTTTTCATGAACACCAGAATTGGCAACTCCACTGGGGAGTCCAACCTATTATAGGTCCTCTCTTTAGGATTTCCTAACCAGTATTTTTCTCTGTCTAATTATGTTTGTGATATGCTTTAATTTTATCTTTGATTTCTAGTATTGCATGTTCAAGGCATGTCTGTTAGTAATTTTGTTTTTTGAAACATTTTGACTGTGTACGCGGGTGTTCTTTGTGACAGTCACGTATTTCAATTTGTACACATGAGTTTCTTTATGGACAATCGCGCATCATATGCAGGTTTCCTTTATAACAGGCACATTTTCCTGTAGGTGTCTCTGAGTTCATAGGTTTCTTGCTTGTCCCTGTTTTGTGACCTCTCATATGCGTGTGAAGGTTTTTTTTTCTGACATGATACTATAGGTCTTAGTTCTGTACATCTAACAGTTTACATGATCAGTCAAGTCCTTGAGTGTTTTGTGTTTGACTTTCTTCATTGGTGAATGCTGTAGGTTCTCCTAAGTGGATTAGGTCTGAGTGCATGTTTTTTTAGGTCAGTGATCAGTCCTTGGAAACAATGTATGCTTTGTATTGTTGTTAGTGATTTGAGTAAGTCATTCTTTATGTTTTGGATCTATTGGTCTTTGATTGGATAGTTCCTCCAAGTCTTCGTTTTGTGCCATTTCTTCCTCTCAAGGTGAAGTATGTTATTAAAGGATTTGTTTGCATAATTTACTGCTACATGTTTAGATTGTTCAAACTTACTCAAGTTTGCACTTACTTGCATTATAATTTTTGAATTTTTTTGAAAAGAAAAGAGAAATTTTTTTTCGTACTTTTTGCATTAGCTTGCATCTAGTGTTCTTTTTCATTACTTTTCAAGAAAAAATAAAAAAAATCAAAGTCTTGTAGTTTCTCATGCTTTGTTTAAATTCATTAGCTTTCATTTTACAAGAAAAGAAAAGAAAAATTGGCTTTGTAGTTGCACTTTCATTGAAAATTTAGTTTTTATACATCATTTTTTGATTTCTTTGTGCTAAGTCGATAACACCATACAGTTTCATCCTGCTACCACTGACTAATAACAACCAATTAAAAATAACAATTAATTAAAATTTTACTAGTAAATTTCTTTGTTCTAGGCTCATACTTCAACTAGTTCAGGCTAGGCTTGTGGACTAGGGAGTTTTAACTGTCCATAAGCATTTGAATTCAGACATAGTTGGCCTTTCACTAGGTAAATCCTCCTCTACATGAGACCATATGGAAAACTCCTCTCACACAAGAGTTAAGCATGAGGCCGTGTGAGGACCTGATTGAGGAGATAACCCTCTGATTCATTGTTCGAGCATAGATGATGACTTTTATGCATTTGGGGATCTTGTCAATACCACCTCTTGGGCCCTGTGTGTTTCCAGTGTTGACAGGGTTTCGAGATTTGCTGCCCTACCCATGCATAAGGATCAAGTTTGCGACTGTTCTTCCAGACTCTCAATGTAGTTGTGGTAGCCTTTAGTCTCTTGATACTAGGGATCATACACAGGTGATACCAAAAGGCTATTTTTGCGATACCTTGGATGGAGTTGGAAGGTAACCCGATTAGATATTGTGGGAGGGCAGTTGGGTGATTCCAGTGCTTGTGCCCAAGAACATCTTCATGGGACACCAAGTAACTATCCATCAGTCTTCACTAGTTGGACCTAGGCCCTAATCATCCCAAGCTTTCCTTTGGAAGCCATATCTTATATCCACTATGTCTGTGTGAATTTAGGACATTTTTAGTGAGTGATGTTTGGTTTGTCTTTATTTAGTTGGCCTTTAGGTGTGTGAGAGACAAATTTTTAGATGTGGAGTACCAACCTGTCTGAAGGGAAAGAAGGTTGCAAAACCTTCCTCCAGCTGTTACAGTGGAGCCTCCAATGCCCCCTCAAAGGCAAGGACTAGGTACTGACGGTTCTTTTGAACCATAAGGAGTTAGTAAAGTTCCAGGTGAACTGGAACTTAGGAATAACCAGGAAGAGACTACTATAGTAGAGATTGAAGACCTGTAGGCTGACGAGTTTGCAAGGAATTTTAACCCACCTCTAACTGACTTAAAGGATCCTGTGATCGTCCAAGTTCCTCATTTTAGTTCACAGGTTATTGGTGTTCCTATGAGAAGAGTTGAGTACAGGAAATTTCAAATAAAAATGGGCCTCCTAAGGAAAATAATAAAATAATTGTTAAAATAATAAAATAATATTTATTAATTTTGGAGAAAGAAAAGAAAAAAACTATTTTCTTGTTCGTATTTTTGACATATCTCCCTGTGTTTTTACTCAAATTTAAATTGGGAGAGCTTGTTGGATGCATAATTAAATTACACATTCAGCGAGTACCCACATTGCATACTTTTGATAGACCCCTCTACTCAAAAAACAAGAAATAATCACCACATTTTTTAGGTATTTCTTGTTTTTGGGGTAGCGAGGTCCATCAAAAGTATGCAGTGTGGGTACTCGTTCGATGTGAAATTTAATTATGCATCCAGGGAGCTTTCTTGCTCAAAATTTGAGTAAAACCATAGGGAGATATGTCGAAAATACAAACAAAAAAAGTAGTTTTTTATGATACCTATTCCGAAATTTATGTTAAAAAATTGTTTAATACCTATACAGTATTTCAAATTTAAATAAATTTCATCGGCTAACACATTATGACATGTAATTTGAATTAGGGTTGAAAGGCTCATTTTGAGTTGAAATTTCCTCTATTGATGGCTAGCTATGGAGAGGGTATTTCTACCCCCACTTCAGTCATTTTGGCTAGTGGAGTGCCACCTCTCCCGATTAGTACTTTAATACCAAGTGCATCTACTGCACCCTTGTCACCAAGTAGTCGAGTGGTTCAACTACCATCTTCCTCTAATGTAGTAGATCCTTTTAGTGGGGTTATCACTAGGATTCCCAGTGCACCTTTTCCGTCCTCTTATTTCATGCATACTACTCAGAGTGGGGTCCAAGTGGATCTTCCTCATTTGTCTAGTGTGTCCCATGGAATGGGGGGCACATACCCCAATCCACTCCTTATGTAGGTGCTACATCTGCATATGTGGGCATGCAATTTGGAAACACAAATGCTTTTAGCCAAGGTTTTTAGACACTAGTTTCATCTCCTTTCATGAGCTCTCCTTTTTCACTTTTTAGCGGAGGGATACCTGCTCCTATCTTTCAAACTCTAGTTTCATCTAGAGTGGCTCAAACAACTTAAAGTGCACCACACACAAGTAATCCATTGGATTACGGGCGGAATAATTTTCAAAGTAGTCCAACTAATTCACAACCGGCGACTAGGGGCAATCCCACCTTTACGTTTGGGAACCAGGGGGGAAGTCCTTCTACATCCTAGACTAATGCATTTCAAGATCTAGTTAGGCATAAACTTCCCTTCATCGCAACTTTAAACTTACTAGACTTTTCCAAGTTGATGAATGACCTGGTGCAACATAATGTTGCATGGCCACCTGTTCCTAGCAAGTTACCTTCAAACATTCTGAAGTTTGAAGGAAAATATGGAGAAGATCTAGGTTCCCATATAACCACCTTTCACCTATGGTGCTCTTCAAATTCATTGAACAATGAAACCATTTAGTTGAGGCTTTTCCAAAGAACCTTTACTAGTGTTGCGGAAAAATGGTACATTGAACTTCCCTCTGCTGCATTTGACAGTGTTTTGGATTTAGCGACTATGTTTCTGAATCAGTTCCATCTTCCTATCGGGTATGATTCTGGCACAGACCTATTGTCGAATTTTCTGTAAAACAAAGGAACACATATCTTGGATCACATCTAAGAGTTGCAAAAATGGAAGAGGATTATCAAAGACACCATACCTCCCAAGTTCTTATCAGAGTGGTTCTTAAAATATTTACTACCTTATATATCTAAGGACGTATTCACTTTGAGGGTGACCATAGACGAAGAGGCTATCCTTAAGGGACAACAATTAGATTTGATCTATGCTCAGTTTGGGATCTTGTACGAGATCATACCTGAGGCACCTCTATCTACCAATAGTGCTGAGACACCCAAGCCTGGACCCCATGCCGATGGTGTGGTGGGTTCAGTAAATTATCCCATTGTAGAGTCACTGGCTAAGAAACTCTAGGAGTTGTCAGTGAAGCAATATGCAATGGAGGTAGAAAAGGCTGCCACCCCCTAATCTCAAACTGCAATTTGTTTTGCAAACTCTTCTGAGAAGGGTAATCAAGAGCCGAGTGGGAAAAAGAAGAAAGGCAAGAAAGATGAGGGTAATCAAAACAACCTAAAACCCATGAACAATGCTGATGGGGGTGAGAAATATAAGAAGAAGGTGAAGTTTCCTTGCAAGTTGTGCCAGGGATACCACCTGACCCATCAACGCCCTCTTATTGAACAAGCTCATAAGTTTCTTAAACCCCAACAACTAGTTGTCCTGAAGGATCCATTTCCCCAAGGACAGAATGCGCCTTATGTTTCTAATGTAGTCGGGGGAACTCCTAGTGGCCCTTTTGATCAAAACTATATCAATATCATGCGATCTAGCACCTTACTCCAGGTAAGAAACACTATTTATGAAACATAAGGTCTTGAGAAGGGTAAGTCTACTGGTTAAACTTGTAACCCTCTCGCCATTGAAAAACCTGTCGATATGATGCCTAAGATACCAGAAGGTGTCTTTAAAAAAGTATTTCACAATCCTAACTATAGGGTTGTTTCCAACTACTCAGTAGTTGAATATTTGGATCAAACCCCATGTGCAATGTTGGTGTTGGAATTGTTACAGACTTGTCATGCTCAGCAGGATTCCCTCTTAGCATCTTTAGGTAGCATGGATTCATCGAGCCTATTGGAAAATTTTAATATGTCATATCTCAATATTATCCTACTGTATCATGTGGCTTTGTCAGTATATTTCATTCATGGCAAAAAAACCCATTGGACGTACAATTGTTGACGAAGGTTCTTCCACATGTGTTATGTCTATGTCTTGCTGGAAGGATTTAGGTTCCCCAAAGCTAGTTCCGTGAAACACTTTACTTACGTATTTTGATGGAAGGTCTTTCCGTCTTCATAGTATCCTACCAGATTTTGAGATTAAGTTGGCAGGGAATGAAATGGCTATTGAAGTAGAAGTAATAGTTTCTCCTTTCAATTATAACTTGCTTCTAGGGAGGAGTTGGACTTACGCCATGTGTGTGATCGGCTAGGCCGTTCTTTGAGTGGTGGTTTTCCACACAAGGGAAAGTTGGTTAATGTCAACCAACTTAGTTTCACTCGAAAGGGCCGTTTGGAGACTAATGAGTCCACTGTACCTTTGTTTGATCAGACTAAACCAACTAATGAGATATTGGGAGTTGGAATGTATTCATATTTAATGGGCACATTTGATATCCAAGCCCCTATAAACTATTTATGTTCTACATGTGTAGGGAAGTCTATCCCTATGGTTGTTGATAGAACGGATCCTTGGGTCCTTCCTTCCTACCATGAACCGTGGGTGCCCTTATTTGTAGTGGAAGTGGATTATCAAGTTGTTGTTAGCACCACTGTTGATTCTAGCATGATTCCTTATATAGTCTCAGTGGATTCGAAGGAATCTTATCTTCTCGCTTGTGCCAAGAAATCTTTATATTCAGATGACTGCTTAGATATGGTTTTACCTTCAGATGAAGCCATTTTGGAAGCCATGAGTGGGTGAGATGAGATTTGTGAAGTTATTTACCATAGGTCCTACTTTCTTCCAGAACTAAGTAGAATTGAAAACCAAGAGTTCCTTATGAGGCTGGCGGAAGATGTTGATTTACCGATTAATCATTTTCCAAAGGAGGGAATTTTTTTTTAGGGGAATATGACAAATATTTCTGTTACCATTCCTATCAACATCTTTGTGAACCCTGACGTCGTCTAAAATGTGCATATCAGTGCAAACTGTTGTCTAAAGGAGATTGCTATATATACTTCCTTATTTAAGGAGTTTTGCAACATGTTTTCCTATTCATATGAGGATATTCTAGGCATAGATCCATCGATTGTAGAACACGAAATCCAAACCTATCCCGATGCTAAACCGGTTCGACAAAATCTTCGACCTGTTAATTCATGTAAAGCGACAACCGTTAAGGCTGAGGTAATAAATTTTCTGAAAGCCGGGTTTATATACCTGATTTCTCTAACAAAATGGGTATCCAATATCATTCCTATTGATAAGAAACAAGGGACAATACACGTGTGCACTGATTTTTGTGACCTAAATAAAGCGTGCCCCAAGGAAAAATATCCCACACCCTTCATTGATCAGATCATTGACGCATATGCGGGTAGCGAAGTATTTTTGTTTATGGATGGTTTTTTCGGATATAATCAAATCCAAATCAAGACAGAATACCGGCATAAAATGAATTTTATTTGTACATGGAGTACCTTCGCGTACAACAGAATTCCCTTTGGTTTGAAGAATGTTAGAGAAACCTTTTAGCGTGCAATGAACTTTTCCTTCCATAGCATTAAGAATATTGTTGAGTTGTATCTCGATAATTTTCCTGCCCATTCTCATAAGAGGAGGGACCATCCAGATCACCTTCGCTTAATTTTTGAACAATGTAGACATTGCAAAATAGGCTTGAATCCCAACAAGTGTGTTTTTTTCGTTGAGTCGGGAAGGCTACTCGGGTTTATTGTGTCAAATAAAGGAATTCAGATGGATCCTGTAAAAGTTGAGGCTATTGTAAAGATGCCTCCTTTCCAACTCGTTCATGGGGTCGAAGCAGTCACTCTGGTCGAATGCAAAATTCCATCGCTTAAGATAACCATTCATGTACTCCCTGACACTACGGAACTAGAAGAACATTTGCTGCACTTAGAGAATATTGATGAACGATGTAGAGATGTGTTGACAACAAATGAGGCTCATAAGAATAGGGTTAAAAACTAGTATGACAAAGTTGTTAAGCCAATGGTTTTTTCTAAAGGTGAACTTGTCTTAATCTAGGATCAGGACAAAGAACCAGTGGGGGCAGGAAAATTGAAGTCTATGTAGTTAGGTCCCTACGTTGTGTCAAAGGTATTGAAAAAAGGGGCATATGAATTAACTGATATTGTTGGAAATATGTTTCCTGGGCCTAGAAATGGGCTCTACCTGAAGAAGTACTATGCCTATGCATGGTTGTTTTTCTTGTATTTTTATTGTATCTATTTTTATGTACAATAGTTAGTTGGTTAGCGTTTCTTATGCAATCTGTTGGTTGTTATAGATGTTAGCTGAGTATTTTGTATGTTTTGTAAATGGTGTTAGTCACCATACTTGTAACCTAGATTCAGCCACATGGGTCATGTATTCACCGTTAGGATAGCTAATTTCCTCTGGAGGTGCTTGATTAGCTCCTTTTACTAATAATGTGGCTGAGTACAGGGTTGTTATTGAGTTGTTATGCGATGTCGTGTCATGTGGCATTACTCGGTTGGAGGTGAGACTTGATTATGAACTCGTGGTTTCCCAAATTAATGGAGACTATCAGGTGTGAAACCAAACATTGTTATGTCAGTTTTTGCAGGTTAGATTACTTGAAATATATTTCGAATATATTTAATTTAATCACATTCGAAGAAATGAAAATACAATCATTGATGTTTATGTGGACTACATTCTAGATTGGCACTTAATACATATTTTGTAAAATAGACATAACAGATACATTTGAGATACATGTAAATAACCAGGCAAAATAGATGTGTGTGTGTGTGTGTGTGTGTGTGTAAAAATTTGTCCATAGATAGATCGAGTCTTGATCCGAATATCCTCTCACAATTGCATAAATATACAAAAAATAGGATCGTAATCCATATTTATGCCTATAGATCTAAGCTTTCTCTTGAGCCTCCTCAGCTGTGGCTGCCTCCTCGACCTCCCTGTAATGTATCACGACCCTAGATGCCCTCCTTAGTAGGTGTATCTGGGTGGTCGGAATCCCTACTACAAACTCTTGCATCATAATGGGAATTCGCTCAATCCAAATAGTAGGGACCCCTTGGGTTAGCCTGGCCAACTTCCCCTCGAGAACTCGAAGTATACTCTGGTCCCCACCCTGTGTGGGCCAAACCAAATTCCTAGGGTTCCCATCGGGGCGTACAGGTCCAACATCTACATTTGAAACATTTATAAAACAGATTAAAACTCTTATACATATGCATATATAATTTTATGATCAAACTTCATAAAAAAAAATTAGATAACATAAAAAGATAAAAATACCCAGCTCTCCCCATGCCTCCCTTGCAGGAGGACTATATCATTATCTCCTCATAAGTCCAGTTTTCCGTACGAAAACTTCTTGAGGGCTGGTACTTGCCTCTCCCACCACATATATAGGTCATCATCATAGACACTTTGAACAGATCCTCAGCCACCCTGAAGGAGGAATACTTCTCCCCATCTCGTCAATCTAGGATAGAGAGGAGAAGGTGGTAGTAGTTCCACTACGGGGATAATAAATTGCATTATATCAAATAAGAACACCACTAATATACTTGAGTATAAAAATTTCTTCATGCATCCTCTCTTGCAGTCAGAGAGTTTCTTCCTCATTAACAAGATCATACCCGAGCACCAGTCAAATACTATACCCCGCATACACTCCACTGCAATTGTTGAAATCTAGGATTTAACATCACATTCAAGCATACATTGAGCGCTCATACACATCCATAAAAGACATGTATTTGGGAAGGTGTAATTTCCCTTTTTTTAAATTTTATTAAAATGCCCAATTTTCCAATTTTTTCACAATTTTGTCTGTTGACTAGTTTTGATGTCTAGACCTCCAAATTGACCCAAATGCATCCAAATTTTCTCTAAAGGTACATGAATGATAATATAAATTAAATATAATTCTCATGTATATTTTTTGACCTCCCAATTACTTCTACAAACTTGCTTAATGTTCTGTTCAAAGTAGGATTCTTTACTAGCAAATTGGGGTTGCATTTCCCCCTGGGTAATTGTCGGAAATGGCTTCACAAATGATCCCAAATTCACTTGAATTTCTGAATATAGGATGGTTATGTGTAATGGACCCTCTCAAAGTCTCATATGCATCATGGTTCAGTTTATACATGCTTTTATGACTCTTTCCAAAACAACTCCCAAGTCATAATTTCGACCCTTGGGGAAAATGCACCAAATCTTCTCCCAATGCAATAAAAATGAGTAAAATGGATTCCAATGCTTAAGTAATAAACATGAGACTTGAAATACACATTAATTATAGTCCATATATCATACATTTATCATATATACATTCCTCCATTCGAAATAATAAGCATTTCCATGGCATATATCAAACTGGAGCGAAAATGGTTATTGTTTGCTCATTAAAAGTCATTTTGACATACAACTCTTGGGAATAAAAGAGAATATTGAACTGATTACAATTAGAAATGGATAGTTAAATTCTCTCCCAATTTGAAATCATCAGCATTACAATGGTTCACAACAAGATAGTGGGGAATGATATTATTTCTTCATTGTTCAACATTTTTACATGAATTATTTTGGGTATTTAAACCTAAGAGTATTCTGAACATGAAATGTAGAGCATATACATAGGAACATAATATAATTATCATTATAATCTTCCCCAAAGATATCAATATCTCATCGAAAGCACAATCCCTCCATTGGCATGAATATGGTGTGAAAACTGGAAATAGTTGAGAGAGAGTGCTGTAATAGAAGAATCCACATGCTTTCCTGTATCTTACACCTGCAAATAATACTCCATTAAATCTCCATGAAATGCCTGAGTGTCATTAGAGGAAATTTGAGGTCTAAAATGGGCCTCCTAAGGAAAATAAAAAAATAATAGTTATTAATTTTGGAGGAAGAATGAAAAAAACTACGTTTTTTGTTTGTATTTTTGACATATCTCCCTGTGGTTTTACTCAAATTCTGGTTGAGAGAGCCCGTTGGATAGTGAATTTAATTTCACATCCAACGAGTACCCACACTGCATACTTTTGATGGACCCCACTACCCCAAAAATAAGAAATACCTCAAAAAATGTGATGATGATGTCATCATCTCATTTTTTCAGTTATTTTTTATTTTTGGGGTAGCAGGGTCCGTCAAAATTATGCATAGTGGGTAGTCGTTGGATGCAGAGTTAAATTCCGCATCCGACAAGCTCTCCCGCTCGAAATTTGAGTAAAAAAACAGGGAGATATGTCAAAAATACAAACGAAAAAGTAGTTTTATTTTATGACAAATATGTCAATTCAACCATTATGGTTGACTCATTTTATTGAAATTCTATTGGTTCCTGAATTCCAACTCAAAAAAATTATTTCTTGTGTGTTTTCTTATAAGGCCCATTTTAGACCCCAAATTTTCTCTAATGCCTTTCCAAACACAAACTAGGATGGGAATCTTTCACCCTCGAAATTGGCTTAAACAAGAAAACTAGTCATCCACTAGCTCTCACAATTCACAAATGACAATTTCACAAATGAGAAAAAGATTCTTCTCATGGCTGATCCCTATATTTTATAAAAATTAATCATATTCTAAGGTTCCAAATCCATCCGTAAACCAAATCCAAGTCAAATTGGTGTGGCTACTCATGCTATGCCATGTGGCCTCTCTCTTCACCTTTCCTCTTCTCCCAAATTTGAGTAGGAGCCTCTTGGCCTTCTCCAACTCCCAAATTCGACTTATAAGATGCTCTATTTAGTATTGACATGTCAGTATGTGAGCCTTGATATCTTACTTGTGTCATAACTATCATATAATCTCCATCACTGGTGTCATAGATGTCATAAATGTAAGGGGAATCCAGCCAAGTGTCCATGAAACTCCCATTTGGCTCTTCCTATCCCATGTAAGTTACAATCCATCCCAAATTTGACCTATGAAGTATATGTACATTTACATTAACCTCATAATCCATCCCAAAACATTATGCTTCCCATATATTCAAATTTGCAAGAGAAAGATACCATTTAACATAGGAATTCTAGCTAGTGTGGGCCCCATAGTCTCCATGTGTCTTCGTGCTCCATTTCCACTTTCATTTTCTCTTGTATTTATTTAATAAGATAAATTATTAAATATTTATCCCCTTCTAATGTATAACATCATTTATCATCCCCCTTATTCCAAATCTCAAAGCTTCCATCCCCAACCTAGGAAACTAGTGATTTTCCTCCTTGGCAATTATTTGATTTTTAGCATCCATTTGACAACTTTCTTGAATATGGAAAATGTGATTTGGCCATTGTGACCCAATCAAAAATTTGGTACATTACAATTCCTCCCTTCCCAATATTTCTTGTCCTCAAGTAATTTCAAACATGGTTGTTGAAGAACCTGCTTTCTGTATGATTCTTTGAAGTTGCCACTAAGCTGCCCACTTTGAGTCTTTGAGATTCCATGAATATTTAAAAGAGGAACCACCATGCTTGCTGCTGCACTACTCTGATTAAAATCACCTTATTAATTGGGGAATCCATCTTGCATACTGTTTGTTTCCCAAATAATTTTAAATCAATGGGACTAAAAACTATACCAGGGTCCCATTGCTTGTGTTGCACTCCAATAATTAAGAGTGCTCTCAAACCCATACCATTTGGAAAGATAATTCCTGGATCCAATTTTCTTGTATGCATTCTTCCAAACATCATGAGGGAATAATATATATCATCAAAGTATATAACAACATAATAATAATGTACATGAAAAAGGTGCCTCACCAAGAAATCATGAAAGTGATTATACCTCCCAATGAGTAGACTACCATTTTCCAAGTGCATACAAGCTTCAAGTGACCAATCAAATCAGCTCCAATGACATAGGTGAGGATCCCATGCCCCATTATTCTGCTCCAAATATATATAATCTTCATCAATATAATCATCCATGTGTTCTTTCATCCAAGGAGTGAATGAAGAACCTCCACCAAAATCTGAACCAAATAATGAGCTAAGAAAACATGAGGACTTCAAGTGGATCAAAGAAGTCTCATCAATACACCCATGAATATGTATATCATCATGAAATAATAGAGGATGTTTCTGCCAATAATAATGTTCCTCAATCATATCCCTCTTCACCTAAGTGTTGGATGAAGTTCCTCCAACATCAAATGAACCAAGTGTTGAGCAAGAAAAACCATGAGTCTTCAAGTGACTAAAATGAACAACATAAATGCACCCATGTGGATGTGTATAATCATAATGTAAACAAGGATGCTGCTGAAAATGTAAATAATATGGTTCTCTAATAATTCCATCATCAAAAGGAGAAATAGAATTTCCATGCTCTTCATGTGGCACCATCAAAAAGAAACCTTTCACCCATACTTCATTAGGATGACTGCTGCAAAATTTAGAAGTGTAGGATGTAGGATAAAGAAAAAAATCACCCAAATGATCAGTAAGTGAAAAATTGTCATAATGTGAAGTATCCATAGGGTTAGTATTATTCACCTCCCTATAAAATGCAAAAAATTCCTCATGGGTTGGTTCCAAGTTGTTCGAATTATGCACTTCTCCAAAAAGTCTGTAACCATTTTCAAGAGGCAACTCAAGTTCCTCTTCCACCACAACAACCGATTGTCTCTTATCAATATCATATTCAAATACATCAAGAACCTACAATTTCCCATGGCTCTCATGATCCCTCATGTCATGAGAATCCTCCAAACAATCTACCATTTGACCATCTGAAACATAGGAGGAAAAACAAGTGTCTTGCAAATTTTCAAGGAGTTGCTCATTTTGAATTGTGAGCTTATCAATAACTTCATTATTCTTCAAGTAGGATTCATGTAACCATTCACTAAGCTCAATGAAATTTTTTATATAAAAAATCAAAGACATGAAATTACCTTTCATGTTACACATTTCTCTTTGAACCTTCTCCATGTCTTCAAGGAATGATGGCTCATCCAAGGAAGTAGCTCTCCAACAAGAATTTGATACCAATGCTTGAGTGTCATGGAGTATTCTAAGGGCCTCTTGGATATTATTTTCATTCATATTTAAGGACCCTTCAAGAAAATGAGGCTTCTACAAATGAACCTCCTCATAATCTCCCTTCTTTCTTGGACTAACTTCATGAAGCTCAAGTGGTGATGGGCAAGTTTATCTTGTTTCTTCTTCAACTGCTACAAGGCCCTCATTTTCATGTTTAATGGAATTTTCCCTTGCAGAAAATTTTTGAAATCTGATCTCTATGTCAACAACATAGAGTTGTGAGAACCCATCAGTAGGTACTCCTTCCTATTTCAAGCATCCATCAGTAGATGCTCCTTGTTTCATTTACAAGGTAGCATGTGTCTCAAAATTATCTTCAGTATTTTAAATAAAAACTTCTTCATACTCATGTGATGTCTCTTCATATTTTTCAGAGTCACTTGGGAGTGAATTTTGATCATCTTCATCTACTAGTTCTTATAATCCACCTATTTCAGAACTAGGTGGTTCATGGGTCTCCTCCTTTTGCTCCTTCAAACAAGCTGATGCATTTTTCTCCTTGGTTTTCGCAAATTCAATATATGTTCTCCAAATTTGGATAGCCAAAAATTAAAATCCTTTCATAATATTATTTTTCATGTCTTCAAAGATAGGTTCCATGCTTTTTATTAGCTCCTCACCATCATATGAGGTTCCTCTTTTATCCCTAGTCATTGTTTCCTCTTCAACAAAAGAACTTTTGGTTTCAGTATATAATTTTGGTCCCTGAATTCTTGTACTAATAAATATCAGACCACATCAGGTGCCAATATCATGCTTTGATACCACTATAATGTCTTTTTTTTGAAATTTTATTAAAATAGCCAATTTTCCATTTTTTTCACAATTGTGGCTCTTGACTAGTTTTGAAGTCTAGACCTCCAAATTGACCCAAATGCTTCAAAATTTTCTCTGAAAGTACATGAATGGTAATATAAATTAAATATAATTATCATGTATATTTTTTTACCTCCAAATTACTTCTGTAAACTTGTTTAATGTTCTGTTCAATGCAGGAGTCTTTACTAGCAAATTCGGGCTCCAATTCCCCCTGGGTAATTGTCGTAAATGGATTCACAAATGATCCCAAAGTCACTTGAATTTATGGAAATAGGCTAGGTATGTGTAAGTTACCTTTTTAAAGTCTCATATTCATCATGGTTCAGTTTATACAGGTTTTTATGACTCTTTCCAAAACAACTCCCAAGTCACCATTTCGACCCTTGGGGAAAATGCACCAAATCTTCTCCCAATGCAATAAAAATGAGTAAAATGGATTGCAATGCTTAAGTAATGAAAATTATAATTGAAATAACATTAATTATAGTCCATCCATCATAAATTTATCATATATACATTCCTCCATTCGAAATAATAAGCATTACCATGGCATATATCAAAATGGAGTGGAAATGGTCATTGTTTGCTCATTGCAAGTAATTTTGACATACAACTCTTGGGAATTTCGAATTGAAACTTTATAATAATGAATAAAAGATAATATTTAACTTATTAAAATCATAAATGGACAATTAAAGGCTCTCCCAATTCGAAATCATCAACATTACAATGGTTCACAACAAGATAGTGGGGAAAGGACACTATTTCTTCATTGTTCAACATTTTTACCTAAATTATTTTGGGTATTTCAACCTGAGAGTATTCTGAAAATTAAATACAGAGCATATAAATAAACACATAATATAATTATCATTATAATCTTCCCCAAATATATCAATAGCTCACCCAAAGCGCAATCCCTCCATTGGCATGAATATGGTGTGAAAACTAGAAATAGTTGAGAGAGAGTGCTGCAATAGAAGAATCCACATGCTTTCCTGTAGATTACACCCACAAATAAGAATCCATTAAATCTCCATGAAATACCTGAGTGGCCTTTCCAAACACCAACTAGGATGGGAATCTTTCACCCTCGAAATTGGCTTAAGCAAGAAAACTAGTCATCCACTAGCTCTGACAATTCACAAATGACAATTTCACAAATGAGAAAAAGATTCTTCTCATGGATGATCCCTGTATTTTATAAAAATTATTGGTATTATAATGTTCCAAATCCATCCATAAACCAAATCCAAGTAGAATTGGTGTGGCTTCTCATGTTATGCCATGTGGCCTCTCTCTTCAGCTTCCCTCTTCTCCCAAAATTGAGTAGGAGCCTCTTGGCCTTCTCCAACTCCCAAATCCGACCTCTAAGATGCTCTAATCAGTCCTGAAATGTCATTATGTCAGTATTTCAGAATTCATATCTGACTTGTGTCATAACTGTCATAGAATCTCCATCATTCGTGTCATAGATGTCATAAATGTAAGGGGAATCTAGCCAAGTGTCCATGAAACTCGCATTTGGATCTTCCTCTCCCATGTAAGTTAAAATCCATCCCAAATTAGACCTATGAAGTATACGAACAATTATATTAACCTCATAATCCATCCCAAAACATTAGGCTTCCCATATAGTCAAATTTGCAAGAGAAAGATACCATTTAACATAGGAATTCTAGCTAGTGTGGGCCCCATAGTCTCCATGTGTCTTCATGCTCCATTGCCACTTACATTTTCTCTTGTATTTATTTAATAACATCAATTATTAAATATTTATACCCTTCTAATGTATAAACATCATTTATTATCCCCCTTATTCCAAATCTCAAAGCTTCCATCCCCAACCTAGGAAACTAGTGATTTTCCTCCTTGGCAATTATTTGATTTTTAGCACCCATTTCACAACTTCCATGAATATGGAAAATGTGATTTGGCCATTGTGACCCAATTTAAAAATTGGCACATTATAGAAGGGATGTCCAATACACCTTAGTATTCATCTTTGATTACTATTTATACATTGTGAGAGAGGTTGGAGCGGTTGCACTCGCTCCAACTACTCATTTGTCAATACCTATTTAAACTATATAATTATAAAAATATGATGACATTTAACAGGTCAAGTGGCCTCCTCTACATATCCCCAGAAACAAAATGCTTCTTCATCCGAAAGAGAACAA
Organism: Pseudotsuga menziesii; assembly: GCA_001517045.1. Classification (NCBI taxonomy): domain Eukaryota; kingdom Viridiplantae; phylum Streptophyta; class Pinopsida; order Pinales; family Pinaceae; genus Pseudotsuga; species Pseudotsuga menziesii. The sequence continues at coordinate 400,647 of LPNX010061205.1, forward strand.
AGAAATATGCATCAACATCCCGGGTCTCTGCTATTGCTGAAGTATTCCTCACTATGCATCAACCATGGATACCGGTCTGCATAGGTAACTCAGCCACAACAGACACTAACTTGATAAGAAAACACACATGTACAAGGCTCTACTATGACTGGTTACTCTTCATCCTCCATCTTTAATATGGTAGTATTCAATCGAAGTCTCACCCTCTCACAACGACGGTCAACCATATTCTTCGACAAGGAGGTATTTTGATTTAAAGCCTCACCCTGGCTCATTTGACCAACATATCCATCGGTTCAAGCATGTTGGGCCTTTTTGCTCTTCGAATTTCTATGCCATTTCTCTATCTTCTAGCTTTCTGAGGTCACAACCTAGGAACAATTTCACCATTTTGATAATAATGGTTTTAAGCACATTTTCATCATGTCCCATTAGAGCACTTTGTTGTGTAGGTGAAAGATATCTTCTTTAATGCCATCGTTGTCATCTTCTTCTGCCACAAGAGTTTAAATTTCCTGCAAGCTTGTATGTTTCCTGATCATGTCCATGGTCTTGGTTGTGATCAACTACTTGTACTTTGACTGACTTAATCTGACTCAACATAGAGTGGTTGGAAAGAGACCAACTTGATTTACATAAAATGGAAGGGATCACCTACCTCACAAGAGACTCACTTTTAACCCCCTCTTGAATTCAAAATCCTACTCACTTTTAACCCCCTCTTGAATTCAAAATCCTTAAAGAAGAGTCACATCACTATAATGACTGAATCATAACAATTACATGTTTTTAAAATACATAAAATTTAATTGAATTGACTATACAAGACAAGTTGTCAACTTCGACTAGAATGAGCATATTGACCAAACATAAAAAAACAATGATCATATTGACCAATTAACATTTACCCCCAAGTTACAAATGACTTATTATACATTGACCAAATTGAAGACATAACCAACCGGAAATGCTTTTCATTTTACACAACTGACATGCTTGTAAAGAATCAACCGACATGTTTGTAGAACACTTAACCAATATTCTTCAAACGACATGCTTCAACCGACATGACTTGATCGACATGACTCAACCGACCACATAGTAATTTGCTGACAGTTTACAAAATGTTGGTCGACAAGTGTTGTAATCAAGTAATACTACTCATCAACGAAATTTATTATGTCAATGGTCAGACTTCAATACCTCAAATCTATAACCAAGTGAATGAATTGGCAGAAGCCCTCTGAAAGAGGTGTTGTGGCTGAAACAACATGAGTTGTTGGTTGAGAGAGTGTGAATGAAGAAGTGGCTGAGCATTCAATAGTCATTTCTTCACACATCCATGAGAAATACATCCTCCAAATTAGTATAATTATACTAAGTTGACCAACGCCCCATCTCATAGTTAATTTATCGTTGGTCGATAGTTCATGTCAATTCTTCTAGTTATTGGTTTGACAGAAAAACAAACAAATGAACTGATGAGCAGACTCCATAACGCACTGCTTTGATTCTTTTTTGTGCGGCTTCCTTCTTTTGGACGATGTCTCTATTTAGCTCTTGAAGCTTCTGATTCAGAGACTCCCCACGCTATCAAGGGTTCTTGTCCACTGGCAAATTGATTCCATTCTCAATCTGTTCTGACTGAATGTAATTTATTTTCCTCTTCTTTGAAGGAAACTACAAATCATTCATATATTTGACATTCTTTTTCTCCTTTTGTTCTCCTAGTTCGTTATTAGGCGTGGTTGGTTAAAAAAATTACTCGTCAGCTATAATAATTAGATCATGACATGGTTTTTGATAGAATTTTTATGGTTTTTATGGAAACCAGTCGGTCAATTTAAACAAAAAAATTCACAAAGGGTCAACCATACAAAAAATGCATCCATACAAAATATGATAACATAAAATAATTGACAAGTGAATCGTACTATGTCAAAAAAATGTGCTGATGGGAATAACAGATGTATATTTTTCAGTCAACAATCTTTGTAACCACAAGCGAAATTGGGCAATTCCTCAATGTTGATTGATGAGTTGGCTGGTTTTGCTATTTTTGAAATGAGTACATGAATTGGTGATCAGATGAAAAGGGTATCCAGTAAGTGTCAATGTGCTCTCTGATGAAAGATAGATGGATCACATCCTCCTGCCCTTATCAACCTCTCTTTTCCTTCTTCGTCTATGGGTGGTCGTTGCTTTGTACCATAAACTGGTAGAGGCTCCCGCATGGAGTAATATGGCATCATTGGTTTTCTTTGTTGATAATATGATACCTGAACCTCCTCGTGCTACCGAGCATCAATAGGTTTATCTGCAACTGTGCCTCTCATAGCATTGCTACATTCTTCCGCCTTTCTATCTCCATTCATTGCAATGAGATCAACATTCTGAATCTTATATTGTTCAACCTTTTCCTTGATTTCTTCCACATCCCCTCAGACCACCAAATTATATGTCATATCCTCAACCTCTTCAAGATAATCATTGTATATTCTCAATGTTGGGAATTTGTCTTCTCTTCTATTATATATCTTTGCCATTTTCTTTTAGGTTACCATTTCCTTTTTGAGAGCAACAGTGCCAGGAGATTCATCAGTGCGATAAGGATTCTGGGCCATGGGTATATTGAAGTATACAATTCCTTTGATTGCCTCATAAAAGTATTACACAATAGCCAATTCTTATTTCAAAATATATATATCCAAATTCCAGAACCGCTTCAAATCTCGGTCTAATACTATGCCTATTGTGTGTACTCGTTCATTTAATTATTAGGAAATCCAAAATTATATAAACCAAGTACCATGGAAGGTGAATATCAAATCCTTTGCAATCATGTTTTACTTCCAGAATTTGCGCATGACAATTGACTTGTTTAAGACATAATGTTTTAACTGTGTTTATCATCTAAAGTAACCAAGAATTTAAATGAGACAATATCATAGGATGGATCAACAAATATTAAATGCATTATTGGTTCGATTCATCATTTTATTCTTTAAAGAGGTCTTTAGATTTGTATAATATTTTTACTTTCTCTGACCATAAGTAACTAAATAACTGTGTGCTTGATCACTTATCTTTCCACTTGTCCAGGTAGATTTTTCACCGTATAATTGTCATCACTATGTCCACCAACGATCAACGTTCATTTCCTTGCAGGTTTTCTTTTTCTTCCTATTTCCATTCATGTTCAAACCATCCCCTAAATGATGTTGTTGTCACCCAGGCCGCTTGGAGGAAGGAAATGGCACCAGATGTTGAAATATAGGCTTTCACATCACATTCAAGCATGCATTAAGCACTAATACATAGCCATCAAAGACAAGTATTTGGCAAGGGACGTCCAGTCCGCCTTAGCATTCATCTTTGATTACTATTTATACATTATGAGAGAGGTTGGAGCGATTGTACCCGCTCCAACTACTCATTTGTTAATATATCTTTAAAATATATAATTATACAAATATGATGACACTTAAGAGGTCAAGTGGCCCCCTCTACAGTAATCCTAATTGTAACGTCCCCGACCCTCTGACCAGCGAATAGGATGCTACTAACACCAAACATATGGGAAAACAACCCCATGAATATGAACAGGAATATAATGCTGAAATAAAAAGCTTAAACATAATACATACTAAGATGCATAATCCTTCATATACATAGTGGAAGAAAACATACATTCATTCAAGCATGCCACATGTTCATCATATTCATTAATCAGTAAATATAATTGCAGAAGTAAAATGGACAAGAATACTCATCTGATACAAACTCGTTTTGCAACCAGCTACATCGTTACAACGTTCCACCCAACCATAGGCCGGCGTGCTCATCAATCTCTCAGCAACACTGCCACCCCCGAGCTGGGCATGATTCCTCAAGGAATAAGGGACAAAGAAGGCTTACACATGGCCAAGGTACACCAATCAGCCAAGCCCACATAGTAGGGTTTATCAGGTCGTCAAGGAGCTAGGAAAGGATAAATGCTAAGCTGGTGGCCTCAAACACCAGTTTTCTCAAGCATACCCAGCCTGTAATCCTACTCTCAACAGTCTGAAGACCAACCACTACATACCGCAGCAAAACAAACAGTTCACATCTCTGTGAAGAAGATGAAGACCACAGGGTGACAACCCCAAACAAAAGGATGAACACATCTCAAGTCCTCAAGACAACTCAGAGTTGTTCTTAGCCCTAGCATGGCCAAAAAAACTCCGTAGCAACCCTAAAGGTACTTTCATACATAGCAACCCAAAACCAGGGGAAGTCAACAACCCCAAACATACAATGAAACGATGGAAACATTATTCAGTTCGCAAAAAGGAAAGAAGCCGCACTCCCAGCATGGACAGGGGAAAACTCAACCAACAAATGTGAAAAATCAATAGCCAACGAACATCCATGAGCCCACAACACACATAACCCCCAATGCAATTTATGGAGAACTTACACAGGCAGAAAGGGGAAAGATTAGAGTCTCAATCTGTACCCAAGGGAAAAAGACACAACCAAAGAAAAATGTGGAAGAAAACATAAGCAGCAACGATGGGAAACAAAGATCCTCCCTCAACAATGAAGCCACGACATGCTTCCACAGCAACCACCGCTCAATGAAGAACCATAGCCAGGATTCCATGGAGAAGTGATAGGACACTACACCATCCAAACCTAACCAGCAACACTGGAGAACAATGGTCCTTTCTCAACAAGGAAACCCCATCATGTTTTCACAGCCGACATGGGTGGATTAAACACAGGCTCTCTCTTTCTGCGTGAACAGGAGCGAAACACCTCACAATGGAAACCACAGAAACATCCCACTGCCTAGAAAAAGACACAGTTAACCAAAATTGGGAAACAAACCACCGCGCACATAGGGACTCACAACAGCCAAATGAACAGAGGAGAACAACATCCACGGTTCAGCGATGAAGTAAGCGAACATCTCACAGTCTGACAAAGGGAAAAAGGAAACGATCTTCTGTGCGAGAGTGAATTTCTCACAAACTAACAATCCCTGAGGAAAAGGGAAAACGAACCCCCAACAATGAATTGCGGCGCCCTTTTAACTCTGCTCGGCGTGAGGGAAGATGAACCGACTCACAATCTGGTTAGTGGGCAGGCCATCAAGAGGCACGTCGTGGAGAGAGTGCAGGCCTAAGCGTGGTTGTGGTTTTCCCTGCCAGCAAATAGATTCCCCCAACTAACAACAAAACAACAAGGTGGTGACACATGGCTAACTCCCAATAGCCCCCCCATGGGTTAGACAAACCCCCCTTAACCTTAGGAATCATGCCCTTTTCATTTAACGTTGCACCGTCATAGCTGGCTGTAGGTTTATTTTAAATTGATGTGCATACTTTCATGATGCCAAAACTATAATGTGCCGGATAGCACGATATACCATCAGCAACGATCCCTATTGCCGAAACATACACAACCAAATCGATGGTGGGGCTTTTGACTTTTGCTCCTCACCATGATTAATTACAAAATATACATCATGTAACCTTTTAATGCAAACGGGATAAAAACCAGGGTATTACAATCCCCTCCCCCTTGGAATAACACCGTCCTCGGTGTTTCAATACATATACCATTTGCACATGAAAATTTCAAAATTTTGCCCACCTGTCCCATGTTCAATTATCTACTTTGAACATTCAGGACCAAGCCCCTTGACTTCCATGAGTTTCTCCTACTGGTTCTCAGCTTTCAGCTTATCCCGAAGCCTAGGAACTTTGTGGCTGCTTCCCTCTTTATGTTCCCCCTTTGGACAGTACCGGCGTAAATGATGTCCTCCGCATTCCCAGCATTTCATTGGCTACTTCATCTTTACCTGCTCAATTTCCTTTGAGTCGTCGTGCCTGGACTGTTTCTCAATGGATCACTTGGACGAATGTCCCATCATTGATCCACCTTCCTTTCCTTTGTTGATTGCTCCCAAAAGGATTTTCACCTCCCTTTGCAAACCAATAGAGTCTTGCAAAATATGGTGGTTCATTTCATTCTACCTTTTCTATATCTTGAGCATCTCTCCAAGATTCTCTTGGGTCCTGGCAATCGTTTGAAGGACACTTGTAGCCAAGTCCAGCAACTTTTGATTTACTTCCATGATCGATGTGCACCACTGTATTTCACCTTTCTCACATGTGAAATGCATCATTGAAATTCCGTTAGACCAAGCATAATATAGGCATTAATATTAGTCAATTAATTGCCCAATTGGCATGACAGTCCAAGTCTTATCAAGGATACTTTCATATTTTTCATGCCTTCCCAACAGGCGCATGAGCTCATTCATGTCCATTCTTGGGCAAGGAATTAACCATTCCAGTATTCATAATTTACTTTAAGCAAATATACACATTCTATTTCAAGCCATACATGCATTCAACAATCTTTTGTTTTCACAATGCATATATA